>CM076572.1:516966577-517163170 GCA_034641835.2 Pinus albicaulis | reverse complement strand
GTCTGGATCAGCCACAAGAGGAGGTTCAGGAGGTGGAAGAAACCACCCATGCAGCGCCAACCATCAGAGGGCGTATGCGCACTATAGAAGCTGAGCGACTGGCTCGGGATGCAGAGAAGGTTGTAGGACCACATACAGCACAGCGCAGACAGAGACAGTCACCGGATCGGTACACTGGATACATGGCTCTTGTGATTCAATGTGTTGTGACGGAACCATCCTCTTTTGAGGAAGTTGTGGAGGAACCCGCATGGGTTGATGCCATGATCGAAGAATATGATTCGATCGTCAGGAACAGTGCATGGGAGATTGTCCCAAGACCGGTGGGGAAATCAGTGGTGGGTTCGCGATGGATCTACAAAGTGAAGCAGGCGGCTGATGGGAGTGTGGAGAAGTACAAGGCGAGATTTGTCGCCCGTGGCTTTTCACAGATCGAGGGGATTGATTATGAGGAGACTTTTGCACCTGTCGCAAGGTACTCTTCCATACGGACGATCCTTGCTCTCTCAGCGCAGATGGGGTGGCACATTCATCAGATGGATGTGAAGGCTGCGTTCCTCAATGGAGTTATTGAGGAGGAGGTGTACATAGAGCAGCCTGAAGGTTTCGAGATCTTCAGCAGTGAGTCGCATGTGTGCCGACTCAAGAGAGCACTGTACGGGCTGAAGCAAGCACCTCGTGCTTGGTACACTCGGATAGACAGCTACTTCACCGGGCTTGGATTCTCCAAGAGTGAAGCGGATCCAAACCTGTACCAGATTGTGGTGGAGGGGAAGCTGTTGATCATCGTACTGTATGTAGATGATCTGATTTTGACTGGCGATGAGCAGTTGATACTTTCATGCAAGGAGGATCGTGCACGAGAGTTTGAGATGAAGGACTTGGGCATCCTTCATTATTTCCTGGGATTGGAGATTTGGCAGCGCAGCAGAGGACTGTTTGTTTCTCAGGGCAAGTATGCTCGGGAGATTCTGGAGAGGTTCAACATGCAAGGCTGCAAGCCTGTTGACACTCCTCTTTCTGGTGGTTGGAGGAAGGAGGATGCTACTTCAGCGGAGGTAGTGGATGCCACTGTCTATCGACAGTTGGTGGGGTCGCTTATGTATCTGGTCAATACACGACCCGATACATGCTATGCAGTTAACCAGCTTTCGCAAGCTATGGTTAAGCCTACCAAGCTCTTTTGGAAGGCAGGCAAGCATGTATTGCGCTATATCAGAGGCACATCGAGATATGGTTCATGGTACAGACAGGAGGATCAGTTGAGGCGGCATGGCTTCACGGATTGGTATCATCATATCAGAGATTGTGTTCAGCGGAGAATCATGATGCTTTCATATGTTCCCACGGAGGATCAGGATGCCGACATCCTGACGAAGGCGCTCACCAGGAGCAAGTTCGAATTCCACAGAGGCAGGATAGGGGTTGCAGATAATCCATATCTTGCTGAGAGAGAGTGTTGAAAATGCAGCAAGATGATGGAGCTTAGTGAAATGAAGTCGCCTTCACTAAGTGGGCCCGCAGGCAAATTCTGGCGCAAAGTCTATTTTTAGACTATGTCTATTTTTAGACATATGGAGCATGGTCCGGGGATTCTAGTATGAGATTCTTGGAGTATGTGTCATGTTGGTAAAAATAGATGGGACTCTATTTTTGTGACCTATAGGTCGAAGAGGTCAAAGTCTATTTTTAGACTGCCTCTCCTAAAAATAGGGAAGTCAAATATTATTTACCCTTAATAATATTTGGACTATAAACTTCAGTTTACTCTCTTGGAGCACTTCAATTCGAGCCTTGGAAGTGGCTCATGCATCTGACAGAGGAATTACGCTATTCCCAAGGGTTTGATGGCATCATGCATAGTTGACTTCAGTTAGGACTTCAGTGGCAGAAGTTTGGTGGAGTTAATGAGACAGATAGTGGAGTTGTGTTCTGTTTATTTTAGTTGAACTAGTTGAGATTAGTTTAACTAGCTAATCAATTAGTTATGAGTGGGGTGAATTAAATATTATTTAATTCATTAATTAGTAACTCATTATTCAACTCAAGAACACATCAGTTCACTACAGTGCATGATCAGTTCAGTGGAGACCAGTGAAAGAGGTAGATGAAAGGGTGGAGTTAGCTATCAGTGGCGACATCAGTTGTGCATGAGTTTTGCACCACACTTGGAGGAATTTCCCATGATGATTGCGCTTTCAAGCCAAGGGGATTCGAACCTTGGATCTCTATATAGACATGCCATGATTGCGCAATAGAGGCAAGGCAATTGGCGGTGAGTTTTCAACCAGTAACCTGTTCAAAACTGAGCTATATTGTGTGTAACTTTATGAGAAAGTACTGAGTACTTGTGAGGAGTATTGTACTGAGTTTGTTACATGATTTCTCCATTATAATATACACAATAGCTGCGGGGTTTTCAGCTATAAGCTTTCCCCATACATACTGTGTTAATGTGTATTATGATTTGATGTGTTATCGCTTGATTTTATTTCCGCATGTTTGATGATCTGAGTGGAAGAGATTATGTGTTGCATATGAATTCGAATTGTATGTGATCAGGATAGTCTCGGTGGATAATTAATCATTATTCAGCAAATTTCTACAAAATAATTGTTTCCAGTAGCGGAGACAGGTGGAATGACTTGATCATAGGCAATTCTAGGCTAGATGTCAAAGGGTCCGCGCAAACACTGCGCAGAGGCCTACGCAGAGGATCCAAGAGGACACATTTTCTAAAGTAGAGTTGTGTTGAGGTTGCTTGTGGAGGAAGGGAAATTCCACTAGATAATTTCGGCCACATTTTCTTATTATGGATTTCCAGTTTTCGACATCCAAATTGTACTCAAAGTTTCATTGTTGCTTAATAATAAAAACCCTCAGTTGTTGCAACGATTTTCCCCATTTGTTTTTTTCCTGGGGACATTTTTCCAAAAATAATTGTGTCAATTTTTACATGTTGTGTGCTAGAATATTTCTCAATTTCCAGCCTATATTTTCCACAATATTTTTGTGAATATTTAAGTCTGATTATTTCATTGTTTTCATTGTAATAAATTGTTAAATTAATTAACAGTTAGAAGAAATAATTCCGGTTGCTGCAATAGGATTTTAGTAGTTAAAATTTTCACATTAAGCACGTCTCTAATGGGAAAGCTTAGGACATTGAAGACCACCAAGATGGAATTTTTAAAATGGGAGAATATATCATCTTCCTGCTTATACACAAGCTATTTAATTTAGTAGTGAAGCATGGCCTCCCTAAGCCTTGGATGTAGAGCCTTATTGTGCCTCTCTTTAAAAGTGGGGATAAAAGCATTCTTCTAATTACAAGACTGTTATGATTAGCCACATTTTATACAAGATATATGGGCTTATTTTGGGAAATAACATTAGCCTTTGGCTTGAAAACTATGGTAAAATAACTGACTATGAAGCTAGGTTTAGGAGATATCATTCAACCTTGGAACATATTGTTACTTTTATGATAATTGCAAAGGAATGTCACAATAATTAAACTGATCTCTTCTATTTTTTTATTTGATTTAGAAAATATTTTGACATCATTCCTAGAATAAAGTTATGGAAGAGGCTAGAAGAGATAATGGTTCTTGTCTAGTTGAGGGTTGTTGTGACAAGGTTATACAATAATGTTATTTCCAATATTAGGACCATTAAGGGTTGGTTGGAGGAAATTAAATGCAATATTGGAGTCAATCAAAGGTTTCCCTTATCCCCTACCCTTTTTTGCATACACATTAATAAGTTAGAAAAGTGTTCAGAAGATGTAGGTTGTGTTAGCCTCACACTCACTAGCATGGTCTTAAATCTTCTCCTTTATGTTGATGATATTTTTCTTTTGGCAAGAAACAAATATGATCTTGGAAGGAAACTTATAATCCTCAAAGATGTATGCTCCAAGATGGACATGGTTGTAAATATCAACAAAACTAAAGTCGTGATAATTAAATCCAAAATGATCACCTATGATACTTTCATTTATGGAAGCAACTCCTTGGACGAAATTCCTTCGTACAAATATCTAGTGGCATCCACCATAAGTTCAATTTGAATTTAACATTCAGAAAATGATAAACGGAGGTTGGAAATCTTACTATGGGCTTGAAAATAATTGTAAGTTGGAAAATATTTGGATTTGGGATATAAAGAAGTTCCTCTTTGAGACTCTTGTCAAAACTGTTATTTTATATGGATGTGAGGTTTGGGGTTGCAGTTTATCCAGAGAGTCACTGAGGAAGATTGAACAAATCCAAAAGTAATTTATAACCTGCAACCACAAGATTAAAGGAAATACTCCCTACCCTATCCTCCCAATTGAAGCAAGTTTAACCCGCATTGAAAGCATGGCCAAGTATATTATGTATAAGAAGAATTTATGCAACATGGATTCCAATAGGTTTCCTAAAACTGCTTCTAATGCTTGACTTAAGTGAGGGTGGCATAATGATGCATAGTCTTAACCAGACCATTGGGGAATAAGGAGGAGATCACCTTTCAAAATTCAGATAATATTAAAAATATTATTACTTCCAAATTTAAGGAGAAATTGTGAGGAAATAAAGAGTTGGAGAGAAAAATGAAACTATAATATTATAAGGAGGTGATCAACCCCAATATCAAAAATCAAAACTATGTCTTTGTTTTGACTAGTGTTAAGAAGAAAATGAACATTGCAAAATTAGAACTAATTCTCATGAGTTTCATAGTGAAACTGAGAATTGGTCAATTCCCGAAACAATGATGGGATGAAAGAGCTTTTCACCTATTTGATCCTAGGACACTTGAAGATGAAAAACACTTTCTCTTAGATTGACCATCTTATACTCACATTCAATCTAATTTTCAAAATATTTGTCATACTACCAACCTTCTTGACCTTTTAACTTAGCAAAACTATGGTGATTTGGGAGCACTTCTCTCACTTCTTTTTTAACATAGAAAGAAAATGTTAAAGAATTTTAATTAATCTCTTACATTCTTAAGATCCGGTAGAGAATATAGGTCTTGGTGGACGTTAATAATCATCATCATCGTTTTTGTTTCTTTTGTTAAATAAAATTGGTTTCAAATTGGATAGAACTATGTTGGAAGTCATAATTTTATTGTGAACTTTGTCTACAAATTTTTTCTTTTGAATTTTGGCGAATATTAAAATAATTCAAAAAATTAAATTAGTCCATTGGGCTAGGTCAAATAATGGATGTCTTATATCAAAAAGCATTTGTTGACCAATATTTCTAATATTGGGCTAAAGATCATACATTGAAAAGCATTTGCGTACCAGTATTACTAATATTAAAATATACCCAAATTCAAAACTCAAATAATCCACCTAGCATAACTTGTGAGTAGTTGCATTAAGCTTCAAAATATAAAAATACTCTATCAACTCAACCTTAGTAAATGATATGTTAACCAATTTTCTTGATAACAAGAAAACAAACATTTTAATAGAAAAACTATTAAAAATATTTTAACTTTGAAAACCACCTAACTGAAAATGACACCATTTAAATGCCCCCACACATCATCCCAACGAACCCCTTTCAAACTCTGAATCAATACTCCTTCCAACATTGAATGTCCTTTGACTTTAATAAGTGTGTTACAACCTTACAATTGCCATCTATGTCCAAATCTATGTGTGAAACACAAACTACGAATATATCTATGAAGATGATGACGTGAGGCAGAGGGGGCTTTTAATACAACAGAGGGGGACCAACATCTCCTTCACTAAATCTACCAGTTGCTGCATTAAATCTCCTTTCCCAACTGCCATAAAAAAAGGCACGGTCATATTGTGAAGGCGACGGGTGAAATTAAATGCGTATCTGCCAAATGAAAATTTTTCCAAAGTACAGGGTTTTGAACCCAGATCCACACCAACGAGCCTAATTTTTTTTTTTTAAATTAAATAATTTTTTCAAAAACGAAATTAATATGATTAAGTTTTCTAATCAAATGGTTTGTAGAATCGTAGTTGGTTTTAGGTGAGCTTTTAATCTAGTGGAATCATATCTCATATTGTGGGTGGGTGAGATTTAGAATGGTGAGGTTTATGGATGGGCGGAACATTTGAGGTTTATAATTAGTTAGTGAATTATATTAGATAAGTATATTTATTATTATTTAACGATGTGTTATTTCATATGTGTACATGTTTTTGTGTGTTGTACATATTTATATTTTCATCATGAACATGTGGACTAATGCATTGTATGATAGGAGTGCATGAGACATTCATGACATGTCCAAATTATGATATAGGGGTATTCTGATATATGGTAATGCTTCTAAATATTATTATAAGTTAGTTGAAATGATGTTGACTATTATTAGAGTTTGGTGGGTATGATTTTTAATGGGAAAATATGCATAATTTTTAATGGGGAAAACATGCATACTATAATTGGATTGTTGATGTACAATGAACTCATTTATGTAGTTGATGATTGTTGACCATGAGTATAGTTAACGAACAACAAATTGATTGCTCACTTGACATGTATTTGATGGGAAATAGATTCACATATATGGGAGATGAACATGCCATTCTCATTGAAAAAAAAAGGGGGAACAAGAAGCAGGGTAGAAACAAAAGACACTCAAGAATATAAGGCAGGTATCTAACACTTGTTGATATTCCAGCCGTCATCTCTATTGAGATTAATGGGTCTTTTTTCAATTTCTAAGGCCTCTATTTAACTTACGATGATGGAAATGGTCGATCCTAGCAATGACCTTAGCCTCTTCGATTTGCAGCTCTCTCAAATCGGTTAAAGATCTGTTTGACCCTAGGGATGGAAAAGGTGTCTATATCATTCCTTGTTCCTATGGGACTCCTTACATTGGTGAAACTGGTCGATCTATTAATCAATGGATCTGTGAGCATGTTGCTGACATTAAACATAGAAGATCTCGCTCATATGCCCTAGTTGAGCATGCAGAAAAGACTAACCATCATGTTTGCATCGAAGAGGCTAAGGTCATTGCTAGGATCGACCATTTCCATCATCGTAAGTTAAGAGAGGCCTTCTAAATTGAAAAAATACCCGTTAATCTCAATAGAGATGACAACTGGAATATCAGCTAGTGTTGGATACCTGCCTTATATTCTTGATTGTCTTTTGTTTCTACCCTGCTTCTTGTTTTTTTTTAAGGCTCGTTTTATGATTCTTTGTTGGTCGTTGGTTATCATTTTGATTTTTCCTTGGACCTCGCTCATTAAAAATAAATAAATCAATCAATCAATTAAATATATATATATATAACGGCTCGTTTCATTTTATTTTTTAGATTAAAATGTTTAATTTATTTATTCAATTATATTATTATCACTATTTATTAAATAAATAAATAAATAATTGAATAAATAAATTAAACATTTTAATCTAAAAAATAAAATGAAACGAGCCGTTATATATATATATATATTTAAAGTCAAACTAGTCATTATCCTAACAACTAGTTTAGCCATTTCTACATTTATTTAAACTTCATGTCCTGATATGATCTCTTACCTAGTCCTGATGATGAACCACACTGGTTGGTTCGAAACGCGTCAACAATGTTCCATGGCATGTAATTATTACCGAAAGAATTTTACAATTTGTATGATAGATCACAGAAACTTAACTTAGATTCTAAAAACATCACAACCTTATTCCCATATTTCTAAATCACATAAATTTTAAATTCTCAAATTAAATTTATACACAACAAAAAAAACAATTGCTAGTTACATACACTTATTTAATTATTTTAATCTACCCATCAACATTTAATGATCACAACTTTGCTACATTTACCCCTTTACATTTCTGAATATAATGTCACCTCTAAACAAGCTCCCCATATAATAAACTCCATCTCTTTAACTTTGAAAATGGAATAAAGAAACATTCCTAACTTCAAGTTTTCCATCATATATGTTTATGGGTTAAATCGTATCACATATAATAATAGTTGTTTTATTTTTTGTTTGTCAAGTTGTTTGTGATTTTTCACAACCTTAAGCTAATTGTATTTTTTGGCATGTATCCTCCCTTTAGTATAGGGCACAATCACTCATGTGAGGTTTGATCCTGGGTCGCCTTGCTAATGAGGCTCATTCTCAACCGATTGTGCTAGTGGAAGTTGACATTGAATAATTAATTTATTTTTTGCAAGTGGTTTATTTATTATCAAAATTTTATTATCAATTTCATATATTTTTAACAAGCAATTACACTGAGAGGTGCAAAGGAACGTCAATAGGAGTCGTTGGGGAATGTGGAAGACAATAAATAAGTGAACTATATTATTAGTTTTGTTGGATTACTAGTTGTATCTTAGGAAAATTTTCAAAATAGACCTTGTGAACTAAGTTTTACTTTAGAAACATGAGATTAAAATATTGTTGGTTTGAAAGTTTATTAATATATGTAGAAATTTGAATAATAGCTGAATTATTCACTGAGATTATCCTGATTACACACTATTTAAGCTTCATGCATAATACATAACCTCTTCTACAATTGATCATCAATATGCGGAAATAGAAAGCAGTCGCATGCGCTCATTAAAACATAATCAAGCACACATATCAACACAGAATGTAATGGGGAAAGAAATAGCTGAAAACCCCCAACTATCTGTATATTATAATGATAGAGAACATGTAACAATACATAGCACAAAGCTCTCACAGCTCTCAGCACTATCTCAATGCTACACACAAAACTAGTATGGAAAGTGAACTAGTGACAGGTTCAAATCTCCTCCACACGTCTACCTGCCTCTACTGCGCAATCCAAGTTGATTAATGATGAGATCCAAGTTCGAATCCCACTAGCTCCAACTGCGTAATTCTCATTGGCAATCTCCATCAATGTGTGTGCAAATCTCATGCACAGGTATAGTCACAACTGATAGTCACACTCACCCTTTCACCCACCTCTAACACTGGTCTCCACTGAACTGTCCATGCATTGCAGTTAACTGATGTGTTCTTTAGTTTATTTATGAGTTAATAATTAATTCACACCACTCATCACTAGTGTATTTGTCAGTTAGACTAAATACAACTAGTTCAACTAAGTTAAACCGAACACAACTCCACCAACTGTCTCATCAACTCCACCAAACTCTGCCACATGAGTTCTAACTGAAGTCAACCATGCAATAACTCAACTAACCCTTAGGAAAAGCGTATTTCCTTCTGTCAGCTGCATGTGCCACATCCAAGCATCAAACTGAAGTGCTCCAAGAGGATAAGATAATGTTTATAGTCTAAATATTATTAAGGGTTAATAATATTCGACTGTTCTATTTTTAGCCCGACGGTCTAAAAATAGATTTCGCCCAATGTCTAAAAATAGAGGTCCATATATTTTTACCAACATGACCAATCATCCATAAATAGCATCCTGCAACTCATAGACCATGATCCATATGTCTAAAAATAGACATAGTCTAAAAATAGACTTTGCGCCAAAAATAGCATGCGGGCCCACTTAGTGAAGGCGACTTCATTTCACTAAGCTCCATCATCTTGTTGCATTTTCAACACTCCCTCTCAACAATATATGGATTATATGCAACCCCTATCCTGCCTCTGTGGTATTCGAATTTGCTCCTGGTGAGCGCCTTCGTCAAGATATCAGCATTCTGATCCTTCGTGGGAATATATGAAAGTAACATGATTCTCCGTTGCACACAATCTATGATATGATGGTACCTGATGTCAATGTGTTTGGATCTATCATGAAATACTGGATTAGCCGAGAGTTTAATGCAACTCTAGTTATCACAATAAATCATAGTAGGCTCCAAGTGTGACCCGAACAACCCGACCAGGATCTTCCTCATCCATATGGCCTCGCATGCAGCCAAGCTTGCTGCCATATACTCAGCCTCTGCTGAACTAAGTGCCATGGATCTCTGCTTCCTGCTGTACCAAGAAACTGCTATCGACCCGATACTAAATATCCCTCCAGATGTGCTCTTTCTGTCCGTTGGTCTCCCTGCCCAATCTGCATCCGTGAAGCCACACAGCTTCACCTCATCCTCCTGTCTGTACCACAAGCCATATCATGATGTGCCTCTAAGATAACGCAATACATGCTTGCCTGCCTTCCAGAAGAGCTTGGTAGGCTTAACCATAGCTTGCGAAAGCTGGTTAACAGCATAGCATATATCGGGTCGTGTATTGACCAGATACATAAGCAACCCCACCAGCACCGTCGATAAACGGTGGCATCCCTACCTCATGGCCAAGTAGCATCCTCCTTCCTCCAACCACCAGGAAGAGGAGTATCAACAGGCTTGCAGCCATGCATGTTGAACCTCTCCAGAATCTCCCGGGCATACTTTCCCTGAGAAACAAACAGTCCTCCACTGCGCTGCCAAATCTCCAATCCCAGGAAATAATGAAGGAGGCCCAAGTCCTTCATCTCGAACTCTCTAGCAAGGTCCTCCTTGCATGAAAGTATCAACAGCTCATCACCCGTCAAAATCAGATCATCTACATACAGTACAATGATCGGCAGTTTCCCCTCCACCACAATCTGGTATAGGTTAGGATCTGCCTCACTCTTGGAGAATCCAAGCCCGGTGGCTCATCTCCGTGTGTACCAAGCACGAGTGCTTGTTTCAACACTTAGTGCTCTCTTGGTCTGCACACACATGCGACTCAGCGATGAGAGATCTCGAAACCTTCGGGCTGCTCTATGCTTTTCCTCTCGATAGCTCCGTTGAGGAGCGCGAGTCTTCACATCCATCGATGGATGTGCCATCCCATCTGCGCTGAGAGAGCAAGGATCGTCCGTATGGAAGAGTACCTTGCGACGGGTGCAAAAGTCTCCCCATAATCGATCCCCCCGATCTGTGAGAAGCCACGGGTGACAAATCTCGCCTTATACTTATCCACACTCCCGTCAGCCACCTGCTTCACTTTGTAGATCCATTGCGAACCCACCACTGATTTCCCCTCCAGTCTTGGGACAATCTCCCATGAACTGTTTCTGACGATCGAATCATATGATTCGATCATGGCATCTACCCATGCGGGGTCCTCCACAACTTCCTCGAAAGAGGATGGCTCCGTCACGACACATTTTCTCACAAGAGCCATGTATCCAGTGTACCGATCCGGTGACTATCTCTGTCCGCGCTATGCTATAGGTGGTCCTACAATCTTCTCTACATCTTGAGCCAGTCACTCAGCTTCTATAGTGCGCTTGCGCCCTCTGATGGCTGGCGTTGCATGAGTGGTATCTTCCACTCCATGAACTTCCTCTTGTGGATAATCCACATCCGGAAGCTCATCCTTAAGAACTAATAGCTCCTCATCTACATGCAAGTGTGGCTCCCTCTCAAGCAAACACTTCATGCCTTTCTCCTCCTGAAATTTTATATCTTGTCGCACAATAGTCTTGCGACAATCTGGAAAATACACACGATAGTTGTGGGGCATATCAGTGTACCCCACAAATATCCCAACCTCTGCGGTCAGCTCTAGCTTCTTCCTGGCATCCTTCGTCACATGCATGTAGACAGGTGAACCAAAAATCCTCAAATGGAAAATATCAGGCCTCTTACCAGAAAACGCCTCCTCCGGTGTACTCATGCCAAGTATCTTGTGAGGACAACGGTTCTGCAAATATACTGCAGTATTGCATGCCTCCGCCCACAAGTGAAGGGGTAGGCCTTGATCATGCAACATCGCCCGTGCAGCACCCACGATCGTTCTGTTCTTCCGCTCAGCAACCCCATTCTGCTATGGGTTATGGGGTTTAATGAGCTCTCTCCGAATCCCTTCTGCGCTGCAAAAGTCCTTGAATTTAGCAGAGATGAATTAACCACCATTTTCGCTCCTAAGAGCCTTCACATGCTTCCCCGATTCCTTCTCAACCAACACCTTGAACTCACAGAACTTTGAGTATGTCTCGCTCTTCTTCTGCATGAAGAAGATTCAGCACTTCCGAGAGAAATCATCAACAAAGATCACATAGTACTTGTGCTTTGCTGTCGAAGCTACTGAGAAAGGTCCACACATGTCTGTGTGAATTATCTCAAGGATCGTCGTGGCGCGACTATCCTTCTCGTGAAAGGTGGATTTCACAAATTTTCCCAAGGTACACCCCCTGCACTGATCTGACTACGCAAGAGTGCCCTTAGGAAGCGCAGTAGAAATATGTTGCAGTATATTCAAAGCTCCATGGTGAAGGTGGCCCAATCTCCGGTGCCACAACTCGCCATCATCCCGGCTCACCACTCCTTCCGCCTTGCATGCCATTGCTACGCAGCCATCTACTTGCAACTGATAAAGGTTCTTGACTCGAACCCCTATCTTCCGGGTTTCTCCAGTTGTCTTACTGCGCAGGAAAGCCTTTCCCTCGCTGAATACAACATCGTACCCCTTGTCTTCTAACATCGCCATAGAGATCAGATTCTTCTTCAATCCTGGAACATGCATCACTTCCTTTAATATGAAGGGTTTACCAGACTCCCTCTCAAAGGAAATGGTACCGATACCGGTCGCATTGTATCTACCATCATCGCCCATCTCGATGTGCACTCCAAGATCTTTCTCATCTAGATCTGAAAACAGATCTCGATCTCCAGTCATGTGAAAAGACGCACCATTGTCCAAGAACCATACTAATCCCATCACACTTGAGACCAAGCATGCGATCAGCGAAAAATCCAGCAGCCTGCTTATTTTTCTTCTTCTGCGGACAATTTGTGGCATAATGTCCGTGTTGGTGACAGTGAAAGCACTTCACCTTGGACATGTCCTGCTTCTTGCCTTTCGCACCAGAATGAGAAGCTTTCTTGCTCTTCCCCTTCTTTGATTTGGCAGCCAAAGCGCAATTTTCTTCATCAGATGCCTTTGATGAAGATCCATCCCTGGTATTCCGCCTTATCTCCTCTTGCACAAGATCCGACCAAAGTCGCTCCCATCCTGGAAATTTCTCCCGACCATTGACAGAATCTTGATAGGCATGCCAACTCTTCGGAAGACCAAGGAGAGACAAGCTCACCAATTCCTCATCATCAACAGCCACCCCCACACTTCCCAGCTCATCCCTGCATTGGATAAACTTCGTGAGGTACTTCGGCATACTGTCGCCTTTCTCCATCTTTATGTGTCTGAGTTTATCCTTGAGCGCCAACTTCCTATGGTCGCTCTTGCTTTGGAATAAATCTGTCAATGCTTTCCACATCAAGTATGGAGAAGCTTTTCCATGCATGCTGGATACAATTTGATCCTTCACGCCCTCCAACAGAATCCTTCGACATTTTTCCATCTTCTTTTGCCAAGCCTCAACTTGAGCAGCATCAGTAGGCTTTGGGATCTCAGCTTCTATGAACTCCTTCAGCCCGTTATCATCTAATACCGCCTCCATCCTGTCCTTCCATGCAACATAATTCGAGCTGCCCTCAAGGGCATACTCCAGTCGCAATCCGTTGAAAGACATTTTGACTTCGACACCAAGAAAACTACTGCAAATTCGAATTCCAAATTCTGCTGCAAATTCGAATTCCACCAGCTCAAAACTCAACTGCTTCCGTTCTGTGAGAACAAATTATTTCTAGCACAGAGATCGACTGTAGGGGCATTTATTGGATATATCACCTTTCAAAGAAAGGATGGATCCAGAGGCTACCTGGCCCGTTACAGACTCTGTCTACCGAAATAATTGTAATCACTGTAATAGATCCGATGATCAATCTCACTCTGATACCATGTAGAAATTTGAATAATTTGCTGAATTATTCACCGAGATTATCCCGATTACACACTATTTAAGCTTCATGCATAATACATAACCTCTTCTACAATTGATCATCAATATGCGGAAATAGAAAGCAGTCGCATGCGCTCATTAAAACATAATCAAGCACACATATCAACACAGGATGTAATGGGGAAAGAAATAGCTGAAAACCCCCAACTATCTGTATATTATAATGATAGAGAACATGTAACAATACATAGCACAAAGCTCTCATAGCTCTCAGCACTATCTCACATGCTACACACAAACTAGCACGGAAGATGAACAAGTCACAGGTTCAAATCTCCTCCACAAGTCTGCCTGCCTCTACTGCGCAATCCAAGTGAGTAATGAGTGAGATCCAAGTTCGAATCCCACTAGCTCCAACTGCGCAATCCTCATTGGCAATCTCCATCAAAGTGTGTGCAAATCTCATGCACAATCATGGTCACAACTGATAGTCACACACACCCTTTCACCCACCTCTAACACTGGTCTCCACTGAACTGTCCATGCATTGCAGTTAACTGATGTGTTCTTTAGTTGATTTATGAGTTAATAATTAATTAATTAATTAATAATTAATTCACACCACTCATCACTAGTGTATTTTCCAGTTAGACTAAATACAACTAGTTCAACTAAGTTAAACCGAACACAACTCCACCAATTGTCTCATCAACTCCACCAAACTCTGCCACATGAGTTCTAACTGAAGTCAACCATGCAATAGCTCAACTAACCCTTAGGAAAAGCGTATTTCCTTCTGTCAATTGCATGTGCCACATCCAAGCATCAAACTGAAGTGCTCCAAGAGGATAAGATAATGTTTATAGTCTAAATATTATTAAGGGTTAATAATATTTGACTGTTCTATTTTTAGCCCGGCAGTCTAAAAATAGAAACCGCCCAATGTCTAAAATAGAGGTCCATCTATTTTTACCAACTTGACCAATCATCCATAAATAGCATCCTGCAACTCATAGACCATGATCCATATGTCTAAAAATAGACATAGTCTAAAAATAGACTTTGCGCCAAAAATAGCATGCGGGCCCACTTAGTGAAGGCGACTTCATTTCACTAAGCTCCATCATCTTGTTGCATTTTCAACAATATATATTGATTTTGGTGTATATGGAAATATGTTGGGTTAACTATCACTCTTAGCATAAATAATCACCCACTCAACTTGAGATAATGTTGTCGGTTTAAACATTACTAAAGCATATTGATGTAACAACAAACCTTTTCATATTCTTAAAATCAAGTGACAATTCTGTTTACGACCTTTGCACAAAGTTGACATGTGCATAAAGTACATAAAATATCATAACATATAATTTGGTTAATATTTAAATAGTGTTTCATAAAGTTATGAGTCCACAGGATAACAATTAATGAGTTTTGGCATATTTTTGTTAAATCATAAACTGAGCAATTTTCTTAAAAAAATATTTGAGTTTTTGGTATTTAGTTTTTTATTTAAATTAATTCAAAAAAAATTGAAATAGTTTATGTAAATGTTTTAATCTATATATTAAAAAATATTATATTCAAGATTTTAGAAACATTTTCTTGATAAAAAAAAAAAAAATGTAGTATATTACAATTTGATTTATATTTTGGTAAATGTAAAAAGTAATATATTAAAATGTGAAAAACATAATTATATAAATAATATATATTTCATTTTTTTTTTAAGTTTTTGATTTTTTTATTATTTTATATTTAAAAAGATATATAAAAAATTAATAAAAAATATTAAATAAATATTTAGAATTTTTTAAAACTTGATTTTTTTTGGAACAAAAATATCTTCTTTTTTAGAAACTATGAAACATGAATTACTAATTGATATTTATAATTTTTTGACTTTATCTTTTACTATACTAATTGCAGTGTATTATTTTGGAAAAATAATTGATGACTTGTAATCACCTTAATATAAATGAATGTTCAATATTGTTAAGTAATAATTGATGAATTCTAATAACCTTAATACAAATGAATGCACATTATCTTGTTAAATGTCTATACCATTTTAGATCCATCTTAACTCCAGATCTACCCAAGGTCAAGAAGGATCAAATCTCTTTGTATCTTAATATATTTCCATCTTAAGAGATTTGATCCCTCTTAGGGCTTGCTTGTTAGATCCGGAGTTAAAATGGATCTAGGTTGGTTGTATTGTCCCCTTTAAATAATCTATATTCCACATGAATACCATGAGTTCTAGTAAATTATTCAAACTCTAATATTAAATTTTAATTAATTATAAATCTATAATGTAAGTACTATTTGTTAGTGGAAAGTTATTTAAAAATACTATGTATGAATGTGGGAAGCATCTTTAACTAGTCTCTAAAATAAAAACACCAAAAAACTTTACAAATTTTAAAGAAAATCCCATGTAATGTTAGGGAATTCTTTACTCCACAAAAGAGAAAATGTCTCATACATTAATTTGATATTTAACCTAATCACAATTTTAAAATTAAATTATTATTAATTCTCATAATTTGTAAGTAAAAATTAATTAAAAATAATGGAAATTTAAAATTTATTAAAAAGACAAAAAAACAAAACTAAAGTGCTATTAAAAAAAACCACAATTTTAAAGAGAGACATATATGAAAAAAAACACATAATGAGAGGTGCTTTGAAATCCAACATATATCGGATGTGAAAATTTCCATCTACGACAAAGATAAAACCATTTCAAGTCCGTGTCTCAAAGACGTTACACAACATGTAAATGCATGTGAATGTACACTGCGGGGAGAGGAGGGAGCAGGCAACGCTCACACATTAAATAATATGTCATCGAAAGAGTTAGAAAGGTAGTTGTATGGACCCCAAGATATTTATATCCACTTAAGTTTTTTCGGTCTACCCGGAAGAATTTTGCAGCCTCTTATGGAAGTTTTGACCCCGTTTTAGCATTTATTTTGTACATTTTTCTTTTGCTCTGCATATGCTGTGATCCAGAAGGTAGTTGGCTAGTTGGGATTGTATTAGTTAAATCATAAGAATATTAAACCCAAATTAGAAGTAATTTTTCACCTCTAGTTTATGATTTTAGTGTGCCCTACATCACATTGAATTTGCTTGTTGTGGCTTAGCGCTTTGAATCCCCTTTCACCATCTCTTCCTTCATCCCAAAGTGCGCATTCAAAAAAGTTGAAGACTGAGATTTGGATTGACCCTTGTATTTATTCGCAAAAACTGGGAACAATCGTTTAGAGGGTTCAAAGGATAAAGCAGCCACAACTGCGCTACATAAGAACACAATGCTCTCCCTACACATATTCATTACTCCTACAAATTTACCCAAAATGTTGGAGCTCGCATCCGATAGTGGGGCAGCTGATCATTATCCCATTCGCTTAAATAAAAACTCCATGCATTTCTGGAATTGTGTTCTCTCCTCTGCCCTCATTTTCATCGAACTCAGGTAGCTGGCTAGGCCGTTCTCCATAATTAAATCTCACTCGTATTATTTTCCCATTCTAAGTAATGGATTTATATCTGAACGATCTGTTGGAAATGGATGCTTCTCACGATATGATTCCTTACCACTTTGCATATATTGAGGAGACTGGTTTTGTCCTCTAGATACTTGTTTACCCACTTACTACATTTTGGATGTAAATCAAGAGCTAGGAAAACATGGTGGGCAAAGAGCTCCTCTTGCTTGTTGTAGCCATCGCACACTAGGATACAAACATTCCTCATCGGATAAATTCAACTATTGTAGATCATATTACAAGTTTTGCAGTGGCGTGATGAGATTCAACAAGAAAATTTCAGCACCCACGCCTAGTGCATTAAGCACCTATAGTAGGGTGGGGCCCACAGTGTTATTTTTTGGTGCATTTCTATCTTAGTTATCCCTTAATTAAGATGGACAATAAAATCTAATCTATTTTCAATGATGACTTAAAATAGTTAACTGAGAGTGATAAACTTAGTTAGCTAGTGGATTTCGAGTTAGAGGTATTTGGTGAGGCATGCAGAGTAATTATAGTTGTAACAAAGTTCAAAGTGCAGTGGTACATTAGTTAATGTAGGTTGTAATCAGTTTAACTCAGTTAAGTGAGTTAAACTCAGTTGTGCTAGTTGTAACTGTTAGATACACTAGTGTGACATCAAGTGAATTAAATATTAATTAATTCACAATCAACGATCTCACATGCAACTGATGATTTAATATTATTAGCTGCATGCATGTCAGATCCAGTGGAGACCCAGTTGAGTTCTAGGTGAAAGGGAAGTTCACTATCAGTTTTAGGATTATTGGGTTACACACATGAAACCAAACACCCATTGGAGTGCCCATGATACTTTCCCAGTTAAGGAAGGAAAAATTCCTATCTTTTAGGGATTGTATTCATCAGGGATTGCGCAATGCAGGCGGGCTGTCTAGAGGTTGATAATTGGCTATGTGTTGGTCAGTTTTGTTCATGACAGTGTAAGACAATTAGCTGAGTACTAGAGGGCTCTTGTGAGAAGATTTTTTTATGTAATTGTTTCATGATCCATGTTGAATATACAATAGAAGATAGTGGGGTTTTTAGCTGTAAGATTTCTCTAGGAAATTATCTGTGTTGTGTGTGATTCGGTTCTTCTTTACTTCATGTGATTAGCGATTGTGTTTTTTAATTCCGCAAAATATTTGTAGAAGCGATTCAGTATTTAAATTTAGTACATTGTTAGATCTGGTGAATCCAAGATATACATGCATGTTGTATAATTTCTACATGGTATCAGAGCACAGGAAATTACAGAAGTGAAGCAGGAGTTGAGTTTGTGACTGGATAGAAATTGAATTTACAGAAAGAATTTCTTGGTGCTACAGCTGATTCAAGATCGAAATGGCTTTCAATGGCTTGAGGTTGGAGTATGCACTTGAGGGCAGCTCAAACTATATTGCTTGGAAGGACAGGATGGAGGAATTACTCGAAGACAATGGCTTAAAGGAATTCATTGACACTGACGTTCCTAAACCCAATGTGACAGATGTTGCAAATCTTGATGCATGGCAAAAGAAAGTGGCAAAGGTAAGGAGGATCCTGTTGGAGGGAGTATGAGACCACATCGTCTCAAGCCTCCATGGGAAAGCCACACCATATGCAATGTGGAAGGCTTTGATGGATCTAGTCCAAAGCAGCAACGACCATAGGAAATTGGCACTCAAAGATAAACTTAGGAAGATCAAGATGGAAAAGGGTGACACCATTCCAAAATATCTAACAAAGTTTGTCCAATGTCGGGATGAACTGGGGAGCGTTGGAATAACAATCCCTGATGATTATTTGGTGAGCTTGGCTCTCCTAGGACTTCCCAAGAGTTCGCACAGTTATCAAGACTCTGCCAATGGAAGGGAAAAATTTCCAGATTGGGAATGACTGTGGTCGGATTTGGTGCAGGGGAAGTTCAGACGGAACACCAGAGATGGATCCTCATCGAAGAATTAATATGAAGAGGATTGTGCTTTGTCTACCAATGCGAGGAAGGGGAAGGGGAATAAATTCCATTCTAAATCCGAGTCCAAGAATGGCAAGAAGTAGGACATGTGCAAGGTGAAGTGTTTTCATTGTCACGAGCATGGACATTTTACTACTAACTGTCCACAAAAGAAGAATAAAAAGAAGGCTGGAGGATCAACAACTGGTGAGGCCCTTGCCTCATAATTTGAGCTTGACTTATCATTGATCGCATGCATGGTGTCCAATGCATTGGGATCTGTGTGGTATTGGGATAGTGGCGCTTCCTTTCACATGACGGGAGACAAGGAATTTTTTAGTGACTTGGAGGAGAAGGATCTCCAGAGGCATATTGAAATGGGCGATGATGGGTGGTACAGTGCTACCTAGATTTGTACCATTACCTTTCAGAGGCAATTAGGTAAACCATTTCAATTAAAATATGTAATGCATGTACTAGGTCTGAAGAAAAATTTAGTCTCAGTCACAATGTTTTTTTTTTTGGTAAGTTAGGCTATTATATTAATTCAAAAAACGAAATGTTACATATGTTATAGGTGAGGTTGGCAAGCTGCGCTTAGACAATCCCAGCCTTAGTTACTCGGTTTCAGGGCTGCGTTAGAGGAGGAAACTAGCCCGAACAAAACTTAAGACAGAAAATTACAATATGTGCAGTAGCGCCAATGTATCTAAGTAGCACAAAATATGCAGAAGCAAAAAACACTGGTGGTGGCATGCTTGACAAAAAACATGGAAGATCTGTGTAGCTACGCAGGCCTCAATTTTCATCTTCATCATCACTGTTGGGGACCTCCTCCTCAATGGGGCAAGCAGGTGCCTACGCAGTCGCTTCCTCCAAATATGCCACTAAACGCCTGGGTTTGTGGACCAGTGCGCAGAGGGTGAGGGACTCTGGATCTGCTCCATCAGGGACACGCGTCTAGTTTCCATTAGAATCCGTCACCCATACATCTGATTCATTGTTTTCCTTCTCCTGAACTGGCAGCAGGTTAGTCTTGCGGAGTTGGGGGTGCATCTGGTGCGCTATGGTGGACTTCCGCGGGCCGTGCCTACCTATATGCGCAGATTTCACAGGGTTTGATTCCTATTGCTCAGGTTCGGGGCTTTGTCTCGAAAAAATGCCGGAGGAGGAGCCTTCCATTGACTCCAGTCGATTGTCCTCGCCACGGTGATAACGTCCAAGGAGAGGCCCTCTCTGTCCACCTCGGATGGTTCTCTGGCGTAATCTGGGGGCCATTGCACAATGAGGCAGGGGGTAGATGTCAAGGGAGGGTTACATAGCAGGGGGAGAAACAACGTTAAGGATTGGGGGGTCGGAAGGGCTGGGGAAGAGGTGCATAGATAGGGATGTCACAACCCAGAGGGGACTGCGCAGATCAGCGCTGAGAATAGCACTGCGCGACCTTCTGGAATCGGGGAAATGCCAGGGTAGAGTTAAAAAAACGAAAGGCAGAGGGAAAATAATGTGGGTTGCTCGGGGTTGAGAGATCATCCTTTTAAAGGGGATTGGACACATGCGAGGACGATGGCAATGATTATGCCTCGCACGTAGCTCCGTGCCATGATTGATCACTTGAGTAGGCTCGAGGGAAGGGGGATGGCTGATATACGAATCAATCATGATAAGCATTTATGGTGATAGATACAAAAGGGTGCCTCATCATCATACCTTATTATGTTATTCTTGTGTGGATGACTAACGGTTTGATGATATGTAGCAGGTGAGGCTCTGCACAGAATATCTCCGTCCTCTAGGGTGTGTGAGAAATTATTATCATTCGTTTCAGTTCTGTCACCCGCATCCGAGGTCTCAGTCGCAATGTTGGAGGATAGAGGCTATGATGTTGTTTTTAGTGAAGGACAGGTCAAGAGGATAGGGATTCGAGTTAAGAATCTCTACAAGATGGAGGTAGATGGTTGTGCATCAATTATGGGCAAGGCAGATCAAGCGGTGATTTGGGATGAGGGCGAATTATGGCACAGGAGATTGGCCATCTTCACCATGGAGCCTTGAAAGTTAGGCAACAGATTTCTACTGGTCTTCCCAGGGGTACAATTGTACAGTCAGACACATGTAAGGGATGTAATATGGGAAAATATGTGAAGGCCACCTTTCATGAGAAGGAGAACCAATCTTCGGGGATCCTTGAGAGATTTCACACAGACGTGTGTGGTCCTTTCTATATTGCTTTGGCAGCAAAACATAAGTACTATGTAATATTTTTTGATGACTTTTCTCGTAAGTGCTGGATATTATTCATGCAGAAGAAAGATCAGACATTCTTTAAGTTTCTTGATTTTAAGGCACTGGTGGAGAAAGAGTCGTGGAAGCAAATGAAGGCTCTTAGGAGTGAGAATGGCGGAGAATACATCTCTAACAAATTCAAGAAATTTTGTAGCAAAGAAGGAATTTGAAGAGAACTCATAGCGCCTCATAACCCACAACAGAATGGGGTCGCAGAGAGAAACAACAGAACTATTGTGGGTGTAGCATGAGCGATGTTGCATGATCAAGGCCTATCGATGCATCTATGGGTGGAAGCATGCAACAAATCGGTACATGTGTAAAACCGTTGTCCTCATGGGATACTTGGCATGAGTACACCTGAAGAGGATTTCACTAGTAAGAAACCTGATGTCTGATTTTTGGCTCATATTTTTATGTGCATGTGACCAAGGATGCCAGGAAGAAGCTAGAACCAACAACTGAGGTTGGGATTTTTGTGGGGTACAATGAAACACCCCATAATTATCGTGTGTATTTTCCAAATAGAAGAATGACTGTTGTGCGACGGGATATAAAATTTGATGAGGATAAAGCCATGCGGTTGTCCCTTGAGAGGGAACTGGACTTGCATGCAGAGGATGAACTGTTGGTTCCCAAGGATAAGTCTCAATATGTGGATCAACCACATGAGGAGGTTCATGAAGTGGAGGAAAACACTCATGTAGAGTCATCCATCAGAAATGGCAGAAGGCGCACCACGAAAGCTGATAGATTGAGACTTAATGTTGCAGAGAATGTAGGAGCCCCTACTTCACAGCGCAGACAGAGACAGTCTCCTGACCGATTTACTGGATACATAGCTCTTATGAGAAAATGTATTGTGACTGAACCATCTTCCTTTTAGGAAGCAGTGCAGCAACCAACTTTGGTTGATGCAATGGTGGAGGAGTATGACTCCATTTTCAAGAACAGTGCATGGGAGATAGTCCCAAGACCGGTTGACAAAACAGTGGTTGGATCGAGATCGATCTACAAGGTAAAGCAATTTGCTGATGGGAGTGTGGAGAAATACAAGGCCACAGATTGAGGGGATAGATTATGATGATACTTATGCACTTGTTGCAAGGTACTCTTCCATAAGATCCATCCTTGCACTCTCAGCGTAGATGGGTTGGCGCATTCATCAGATGGATGTGAAAACTGCATTTCTCAATGGGATCATTAAAGAAGAGGTGCACATAGAGCAGCCTAAAGGTTTCAAGATCTTCAATAGTGAGTCACATGTGTGTCGACTCAAGAGAGCATTGTATGGGTTGAAGCAAGCACCTCGTGCTTGGTACACTCGGATAGATATCTATTTCACCGGACTGGGCTTCACCAAAAGTGAAGTTGATGCAAACCTGTACCAGATTGTGGTTGAGGGTAAGCTATTGATTATTGTTCTTTATGTTGATGATCTAATTTGGACTGGTGATGAGCAGCTGATACACTCATGCAAGGAGGATCTTGCAAGGGAGTTCAAAATGAAGGACATGGGACTCCTTCATTATTTCCTTGGCTTGGAAATATGGCCGTAGGATGGTGAAATTTTTGTGTCTCAAGGCAAGTATGCCAAAGTAAAACTGGGTAAGTTTCACATGGAGAGCTTCAAACCCATGGATACTCCTCTTCTAGGAAATTGGAGTTAAGAGGATGCTACTTCTGGAGAGGTAGTGGATGCTACTGTCTACAGAAAGTTAGTGGGTTCAATAATGCATTTGGTGGACACGAGACTGGAAATGTTCTACGTAGTTAACTAGCTGAGTCAAGCTATGGTTAATCCTACCAAGCTCTTTTGGAAGGAGGGGAAGCATGTCCTGAGATACTTGAGGTGCACATTAGAGTATGTTCTATGGTATAGACGGACAGAGGGAGTGAAGCTTCAAGGATTCATGAATGCAAATTGGGGTGAGAAGTCCATCAAAACAAAAAGAGCACATCAGAGGGGATATTTAGTAGTAGGATCTGATAATACGGTATAGCAAGAAACAATGATATGTGGCACTCGGGGCCGAACGGAAGCGGAATACATGGAAACAAGTCAAGCTGGATGTGAGGCTATCTGGATGAGGAAGATCCTGGTAGGTTTTTTTGGTTCTCATTTAGATCATATAGTGATTCATTGTGATAATCAGATTTTCATTAAACTCTCGATTAATCCTGTGTTTCATGATATATCTAAGCATATAGATATCCAGTATCATCATATCAGAGATTGTGTGCAGCGGAAGATCATGTTGCTTCAGTACATTCCTACGGAAGATCAGGATGTAGATATTCTGACAAAGGTGCTCACCAGGAGCGAATTCGAATACCATAGATACAAGATCGGGGTGAAGGATAATCCCTTTCTTGTTGAGAGGGAGTGTTGAGATTCAACAAGAAAATTTCAGCACCAACGCCTAGTGCATTAATCACCTACACTAGGGCGAGGCTTACAATGCTATTTTAGGGTGCATGTTGTTAAACCATTTTTTTGGTCATCTAACCTATTACCATTAGATGGACCCAAGTACACCATGTAAGACCAATTTTACCCTAAGTAAAATTGCGTTCACTATGAAAAATAACTTAGTAAACCACATTTATTAAGTTTTTTATGGTCTAAACAGAAAACCCCATGACGAAATATTAAATAAATCTACATTTTTTTTATTTTCCTTAAGGAATAATTAGTTAAACAACAATTTAATTAATATTCCCGGTCATATTTAACCCAAAATAGGAAAATTAATTAGATAAATCATTATTTATCTTATTATTTTCCAGGAATAATTATTTAAACCTTATTCAAATAATATTCCTTGTTAAATTTGACTAAAACAACCTTAAATAACTAAAAAAATCATTATTTATTTGATTATTACTCAACCACATCCTTAAAATAATAAATAAATCATTTATTTATTTATTATTTACAAATAAAGGGATTTGACCCAAGTCAGATTCTTTTTCCCTCCAACAAATATAATAAAATATTCCATAAAAGTTGGATCTTGATTTGGTTAATAATATTTTAATTATGCACCAATATCTAGACTAACTCAATATTTTGTTATAAATAGAAGGGTTGTCCCATTCATTTACCACCTTTTGTTGCCTAAATATCACTCTGGATCTATACTTTTGGTCTGACTATTGATCCACCATCATAGTCATATTTTGCTACCATTTTTTGTTTGGGTTTTCTACACCATCAAGAGAGAGGAATTCTAGATCTGAAGTGATGAGGACTTTCAAGAACCCATCCCATTGAGGAGAACAGGGAACACCCTCTTGTGTTTTCCTCCCAGGTGCCATTAATACAAAATTCATTCGATAATTCTTGTCTTTTCTATTGGATGCATGGAGTAAATCTTGTTTTTTCTACTGCTTAATGTCTTCTAATGCATAGATCTAGATTTTTGCAGCATTTATCTTGATCACCTAACTGCAGATCTGAGGATATTAGCAGCCATCTTTGCTGTTAGGGTTGTTTTTTATGCGCAGCTAAAGTGGTCTTTTTTCGTACATTTGGAATTAAGAGTCATACTAACAACTGGCGACTCCACACAGGTTTACGATTACGACCGCTGTCGTTTTTCTGATCCTTGCATATCCAGCTACTTCAAACCCTAGGATTTCTCTTTAGCCCCTTGTTTTTTCTTTTCTTAGTGTTTTTTTTTAACCTACAAAACCGTAAAACGATAAAAATTCTGACTTCCGTGTGTTTTCGGACCTATTGCGCAGGTGACAGACATCAGTCGCAGCTAAGACGACAAATTTTTCTGAAACCTGCCGCCGAGAGTGTCGGAAGTTCCAGTCGCACTTTTTGGCCCAAAACCTGTGACTTGGGCCCTTAGGATGCACTTTTCAGCCCAAAAACTGTGACCTCTATTGAAAACAGGTCAGAAACTGCGACCTGGACTTTTTGCAAGGATTTTTCTGAAAGTTTTCTGGATTTGTCTGAGCCTCTGTTCAGGGTTGTCTGACCTCCGTCTCTGCCCGTTTTGGACCTGTACTTGTTCTGTTTCACTCAAATAAGTTGGAACCTAGCCCCCTAGGGCTTCATTACCCTCCACTTTTCGTGGAAGAGTTTTTGCTGTTGCAGGTTGTCTGAAATTTCAGAGTCTTTAGCCATTTTTTCAGATTTGATACCTCACCTTCAGATCTACTTTATATCCGCTTGTTATCCATCCAATTCACCTCATCTAGATTTATTTGGGTTTTACTCTAGGGTTCACTCCGTTTCCCTTCAGGAGATAGCCTTTCGCCACCTTTTTTACAGCGATTTTTCCTCTGATTTGTTGTTGTTTTTTGCACCACTTTCCAACAGATTTTGTCTTTTAGATCCATGTCCCTTTTGACCTTAGATCTATTGGATTTTTTAGTGTGTTTTGATTAGTTTTTTACTCACTTATAGACTAGTTGTTGAGAGACCCACCTCCTTGGGTTTATATTATTGCATTATTAGTTGTTTATTTTCTATTTTTGCAGGCCTATATACTGTCATTTGTAGGTTTATTTACAGCCATACAACACACTTTTTCTTTTTCTCTACAAACTTCTGGGTTTAAAAATTAAAATTTACACACTTTTACACACACACCCTAAGAAAAAAAGGGATTGGTTAACACCTCCAAGCAAATACTCTAAAACATTTAAATCAATTGATCCTGCACCTTTCTACCCTTGTTTCGACATTGTAATCAGTTGATCCTGCACCTCCATGCCCTTGTCGATATGTTTTTCCTTTGTGTCGTGTTTGTGCCGTCACCATTGTGCCACCAAGGCGTTTATCCTGGAGACTTCTTGGCCTTCATACTCAATTTCCAGTAGGAAGACTTACTCCTCCGTGTAGGATTCGAGTTAGTCCTCCACCGAGTCCGCACACCGACTCTTCTTCTAGTCCTTTGGGTTCTCCTTCTCGCTTCGCCTTCGGTTCTCCCCCTGACACCTTCACCATGTCTGGTGCAGGACCTAATGTTGGTGGTAACCCCGGCCCTCAAGCTAGGAATACCACTAGAGGGACCGCAACAGACACTACCCCGGCTTCACCCTTGCTCCCCTTCATGGCAGGCCTCAGCCACCCCGATTTTGACCAGTTGATAAACGACCCTATACACCATGACGCTATTTGGCCTGCTATGCCGACAAAGCTCCCTTCCGACATCCCAAAGTTTGAAGGTCTTGCTGGAGAAGATCCTTCAAATCATGTTCGATCTTTCCACATGTGGTGTTCGTCTAACTCCATTACCGATGACTCTGTCCGTCTTCGGTTGTTCCAACGAACGCTTACAGGTGAAGCTTCTAAGTGGTATGTTGATCAGGCCCCTTCCTCTCATACCACCTTTGCGACTCTTGCCTGGGATTTCTTGTCTTATTTCTAGCTTCCCCTTCATTACGACACTAGTACCGAACTCTTGACCTCTTTCCGTCAATCGTCTGTGACCCGCCTATCCGACCATGTTTAGGAATGGCAGAGAAGAAAGAGCCTATGTCGAATCCCTACCTTCGAAGACCTTGTCTACATGGACTGGTTCCTTAGATCTCTCTTGCCGCCTATCGGGAAAGATGTCGCATCTCACTTTCCTCAAACCAAAGAAGCCGCTCTCCAAATTGCGTTAAAATATGACCTGATCTACGCTCAGTCGGGTTATGTTTATACCGTTCTACTTGATCTTCCCAGACCCGGTGGTGCCAATGCATTGGGGGCATCTCACGTCACCAATGGTATTGTTGGAGCTCTCTTTAATCCATATGCTCAACCTCCCATGGGCTATGGTTTTCCTCAGGGAGGGGCCAACACCTCTTGCACTTTTCCCCCTCCTAGTAGCACGTATCCAGGATACGGCATGCCTCCTCTTTTTTCCCAACCTCCTGCTTACCACACTGTTACCCAACCTCCTTATTATCCATATCCATAGCCTAGTGCTCCAGCTCCTCCAGCATTAGCACCTCCTCCTCCCTTGCCTTCTCAACCCCCACAACAGCAGCCACTACCCCCTCAAGGGCAGGTGTATACACAGCAGGGCACGACTAATCCTCCTCCCTCAAAAAGGAAGAGGAAAGGCACTCAAAATCAAGCTACCCCTGATAATCCTGGACCCAATCAAGGTAATGCTCCTAACACTACAAACTAGCAACAGGGCACTTAGTCCAATAAGGACAGGCCTGTTCGTACGAACAAGCCCTGTTCTTGTTGTGGTGTTTATGGTCATTATACGCATGATTGTCCTCTTTTGCCACAGATGCGAAAACTGTGGGAATCTCAAGCAACATTGAGAGGACAACAAGCTGTCCCTTCCATTCCTCCCAGTCATGCACCTAGTCAACCAACTGTGCTTACCGATCCTTTCCCTCAGCAAGGATTTGTGGCTACCCAACCACCTGAAGGACAGGTGGCCACTCAACCTCTTCCATCTGGTACCTATGATTACCAGATTCTCATGATGTCCTCTGATCAGCCTTCTGAACCTTCTCCTCCTGGCCCTTCACCTTCAGCTGGTACTCATGAGCCTCTTTATCCTCCTATAACGGTTCCTCCAGGCCTTAACCATCTTGGAGCCGTCCCACCTGGTCATTACCCCTCTGGTCAGATATCATTCCTAGCTCCCCCACCAGGAGTGTACATGGTACCTGTTATGGCCACCCTCTCTCTTCCTAACCTGACCCTTGGGATTCCCGTCTGGTACCTCGATCCTCCAGCCGCTACCTTGCCTGGTCAACCCAAACCTTATCTTGATTTGACCCCGGTTCAACCGGTCCCTACGACTTCTCCCGCTGCCACAGTGCCTCAGTCACCTCAACGGGAACCACCTCCTGTTGCGACCACTTCGGGTAAAAAAGGCAAAGCTCGTAAGGGGGCATCAAAGGACAAGGCTGCCCCGACAAACTCTGCCCCTCCTTGGCCTCCAAAGTGTACCATCGAGTGTGCTTTGTGTGATGTTGTCGGTCATGCCACCGATACTTTTCCAGAGTTGCCTCAACTCAAGTCCATGGTCAATGAGACGTTTTTGAAGTCTGATATCCTAGAGGTATATGTCACTATACCCGATTCAATCCCGAAACTCAAACCATTGCGCACAAATCACCCTTGTGCTTTGTGTGATTTACATGGTCACTACACTCCCCTTTGTCCTCGCCTCGAAGAGTATCGTTCCTCTTTAGAAGCCTTACGCCAATTCGAGGCCAAGCGTAACGAGTCCACCGCTCCCTTATTTTTTCATTTTACTTCGGAAAAACCAGAGGACACGAATGCTACCATTTACATTCCCCCTTATGATGTTGAGATGACGGAGCCTTCGTCCAATATTTGCTATTTATCATCATCCATGAGACCCTCGGTGGAAGTCCCCTTGGAGACTCCCCCTGGTGTTTCACTTGACCTCCCTTCAGCGATCACCCTGGGCTCAACATCGGTAGATCCTTTACCTTCTTACTCTTCTATCACCACTTGTGATGATGCGCATGTCAACCTCTCTTCTCATGATGATGAGTAAGGTCACTTCACTGCGTCAGGTGGCTTTTCTTCCACCAGTCACCCCATCTTCTATTATGATGACGACATTATGGAAGTAGTCACCACCCCTGACGCTATCTATCCCCCCTTACATCAAACCCATGCATTCGAACCACATACACCTTGTGGCCATTACATTGAAACCCAATGTTTGGGTAAGGGGACACCCATATTTGAGAGACCAGGAGAAGAAATTCTCCACAACTCTCCTAGTGTATCTATTCATGTCGACTCTAGTACTGTTATTCTTCCACATTTAGAAGAACCTCTAGTGTCCCATATCACTTCAGATCACTCTAAGGATGATACCCCTCATCATTCCTTCATAATACATAAGAAACCCAATCCCTTGACATTGTTGTTGACCAACTTGTGAGTTTTCTAGGAGAGCACCAGTTCATTATCTCCAAATCCTCTCTTTGGGATAGTGACACCATGTATGCCAATCTGGAAACTTAAATTCCATTTGATTCATATATGCAGTACCAAAAGAGATTGGTAACCATCCCCTTTGTCAAACTACATAACCATAATGAAAACAAATGGCACACCACATCATTAAAATGTGTTTAGATTCCCCTTTTTCTAAATACATTTTGGCATGACCACAACATGCTTGGGGGCACCTATGCCCCTCAACCATAAAAATCCCAGATCTCAGCCAAAAACAACACTGAAACCCCCTTTCTCTGATAGGTCGCACTTTTCAAGTCATTTCCTGGAACAGGTCGCAGTTTTCTGCCCAGTACCTGCTATCCAGGTCACAAAACAGACCCCAAAAAGTGCGACCTGGCCTGTTCATGAGCTCGGGGTACCTAAACTGAACTTTAAATCCACTGAAATGAAAGAGTAGGATTAGGCCTCTTACCTACAACTGACGGATCTCAATTCCAACGGTCAATTTGTCTGCTACGATCGCCACAAGATTTAGGTACTTCTCTCCTCACTACATTCACCATAGCTCCACATGCAAATGAGTGAATTTGGAGGGAAAATGCCTTATTAAAAGAAAACCCCTGATTTTTCTTTCGCCTGCTGCGGCCAAACCGTAGCTCAGTTTGATGAACCGTATGTACTATTGGAAAGCTCTCACTGAGCCCTCAAATGGGTATCTGTTAGTTTTTAGTGACTTGGTACTTCACTAGGACACATTTTATCCAAGAAGCGTCACTTCACCCCTCCTCAAAATCTAATTTCCTCACTTGCAACACTCATACTGGGGGCACCACTTTGTCTCCATACTCGTCCACAGTCGTGTCGACTTTTGTCGTGAGTTACCATCTTGTACTCATGTTTTTATGGTCCCCATTGGACCTTTTCTGTGTGGCAGCACCATCGAGTCACCCTTGTTTAGAGCATCCGAGTTGAGTCATCATTGCATTCATGGAGTCTATCCCGAGTCCCTTTGAATCCCATTACATTCATCCATCCTTTAGTGCTTGGTCCCTCTCTCGTGTCACACATTATGGCCTTCAGTCCCATTGTCCCCTATCCTTCATGATATTATGTTAGCCACTTCCAGGTCATCCATGCCCTTTATGCTCTAACAAGGGAAGTCGTTCGTTCGCTACTCAGTACCCCCCATTCCATCATCATCATTGGTATCCGTCTTTCAGTCGCTCTACTATTTTCTCTCGTGCCTTAGTTGAGGATCCCTTATTGCCTCACCTATGGCGGACCTCCTTCTATTGACATTAGCTCATTCATTCCAGAAGATAGGTCTAGAGGGCAGTGTACCTTGGTTCCAGCTTCCGCTCTTGTTCGGGGCCTCGAATCAGGCAAAGGGACTCCTTATTTCCCTTTGACTTGATTGTTTCTCAGCTCCAGCTCCTTTCAGCATGATCGAGATCCGTATACTTAATGGTTCAGTGATGCAAAAGTTGATATTGGTGATGCCCGGGTGTGTATGAGATGTCTCAGCCCTCATGAGGGGGTGGCCCTACATGTAGCCCCCCACATACCCGGATGACCTCTTCATCACAGCCTTTGATGCAGCTCCATACATTTGATGATGTCGGCCTTAACCGCTTGCAGCACCTTTTTGTTTGCATATATCAGTCAGATTTCTAGAGCCCTTTCCTGTTTTCAGGGGCATCTAGGTCGCATTTATACCTCATGTAATCAGATATTATTGTATAAGTCCTGGCTGTTATCCCAGGAACAATATGTATGTGGGAATCATTATTGTGTTGTTTATCTGGCTCATGTTTATGCCAGCATCTACTATATTGGCTAGTTCCGTGGTTTTCCGGATGCCTTATTGTTTGTAATTTTCCTCGGCGGGCATATGTATGCCTCCTCCGCCGCCTATAGCATAGGTACTTACTCATCAAAGAGACTTGTCATCCCTGTAAGTCTCGCCTCCTCAGGGTCTAGTTATTTCAGCACTTTGGTCTACCTTATACTTCTCTTTCTTTGACTTCCCCTTCGATGTCTAGTGATTGAGTTCTTACAATGTACTTCGATCATACAATTAGCTCCTAACGCTCGCACGCTGGGGGGAAATATGTTACACCATTTTTTTTGTCATCTAACCTATTACTATTAGATGGACCCAAGTACACCATGTAAGACCAATTTTACCCCAAGTAAAATTGCTTTCACTATGAAAATAACTTAGTAAACCACCTTTATTAAGTTGTTTATGGTCTAAACAGGAAACCCCATGAGGAAATATTAAATAAATACATATTTGTTTGATTTTCCTCAAAGAATAATTAGTTAAACAACAGTTTAATTAATATCCCTGGTTATATTTAACCCAAAACAAGGAAATTAATTAGATAAATCATTATTTTCTAAGAATAATTATTTAAACCTTATTTAAATAATATTCATTTTTAAATATGACTAAATCACCCTTAAATAACTAAATAAATCATTATTTATTTGATTATTACTCAACCACATCCTTAAAATAATAAATAAATCATTTATTTATTTATTATTTACAAATAAAGGGATTTGACCCAAGTCAAACTCCTTTTCCCTCCAACAAATATAATAAAATATTCCATATAAGTTGGATCTTGATTTGGTTAATAATATTTTAATTATGCACCAATATCTAGACTAACTCAATATTTTGTTATAAATAGAAAGGTTTTCCCATTCATTTACCACCTTTTGTTGCCTAAAGATCACTCTGGATCTATACTTTTGGTCTGACTATTGATCCACCATCATATTCATATTTTGCTACCATTTTTTGTCTGGGTTTTCTACACCATCAAGATAGAGGAATTCTAGATCTGAAGTGCTGAGGACTTACAAGAACCCATCCCATTGAGGAGAACAGGGAACACCCTCTTTTGTTTTCCTCTCAGGTGCCATTAATACAAAATTCATTCGATATATTCTTGTCTTGTCTATTGGATGCATGGAGTAAATCTTGTTTTTTCTACTGGTTAATGTCTTCTAATGCATAGATCTAGATTTTTGCAGCATTTGTCTTGATCACCTAACTGCAGATCTGAGGATATTAGCAGCCATCTTTTCTATTAGGGTTGTTTGTTATGCGCAGCTAAAGTGGTCTTTTTTCGTACACTTGGAATTAAGATTCATACTAACACATGTCTATTTTAGTTATCCCTTAATTAAGATGGACAATAAACTGTAATCTATTCTCAATGATGACTTGAAATAGTTAACTGAGAGTGATAACCTCAGTTAACTAGTGGATTTCGAGTTAGAGCTAGTTGGTGAGGCATGCAGAGTAATTCTAGTTGTAACAGAGTTTGAAGTGCAGTGGTGCATTAGTTAATGCATGTTGTAATCAGTTAGCTCAGTTAAGTGAGTTAAACTCAATTGTGCTAGTTGTAGCTGTTAGATACACTTGTGAGAGATCAAGTGAATTAAATATTAACTAATTCACAATTAGTGACCTCACATGCAGCCGGGGATTTACTATTATTAGTTGCATGCATGTTAGATCCAGTGGAGACCCAGTTGAGTTCTAGGTGAAAGGGAAGTTGAATATCAGTTGTAGGATTATTGGGTTGCACACATGCAACCAAACACTCATTGGAGTGTCCATTATACTTGTACAGTCAAGGAAGGAAAAAATTCCTATCTTTTAGGGATTGCATTCCTGAGGGATTGCGCAAGCAAGACAGGTTCTCTAGAGGCTGAGAATTGGCTATGTGTTGGTCAGTTTTGTTCGTGACAATGTGATACAGTTAGTTAAGTACTAGAGGGATCTTGTGAGAAGATTTTTGTATGTAATTGTTTCATGATCCATGCTGAATATACAATAGAAGATAGTGAGGTTTTTAGCTGTAAGCTTTCCCCGGGAAATTATCTGTGTTGTGTGTGAATTGATTCTTATTTACTTCATGTGATTAGCGATTATGTTTTTAATTTTGCAATATATTTGTAGAAGCGATTCAATATTTAACTTTAGTTAGCGATTATGTTTTTAATTCCACAATATATTTGTAGAAGCGATTCAATATTTAACTTTAGTACATTTTTAGATTGAGTGAATCCAAGATATACATGCATGTTGTAATATTTATACATGGCGAATAGTGGCTGAAGAGGATCAAATGTTAAACGAAATTGGGGGAGGAAATAAATGAAAAGTAGCATTCGGTGAATAAAATACAGATGACGATGATCCGACCATCACTGCTTTTCAGGGTTCTCGCGTTCTAAAAACAAAACAGGAGAAGCGGATTGTTGGGAATGGAACTGAAGGTAAGGAGAATATAAAAATGAATGCAATCATTTATGAGATCATTTCGTACAACATTTTCAATCACATGGTGAATAGTTGTGATCCTCAACATTTCAACTCTTCTCTTCCTCAACATAACGAACATCAACTTCAACAACGATATCTCGACCAAAATTTAGCGGTGATATCTTGACCAACATTTAGAAACCAGTGAGTATAGGTGGTGGTAAAGGTGTGGTTGTGTATCAACTCTGACAAGCCACGTGGTAAAATATTAGTGGATAGAGGAGGACTAAATGTAATATTTCAAATTTCTTGTAGTGAATAGTGTTTACAAATCAAAAGCCGGTAGAGAGAACGCCTCGGGCATATTTATTTTTAAAAATAATTTTATTACTAGCAATTGCACCGAAAGGTGCAAAGGAACGCCGAAAGAAGGAGCCGGGGAATTTGGAAGGCAATAAGCAAATGAAATATATGGACAATGAAATATAATTAAAATTTGAGTTCGTATATATCTTCTAAGGAATGTAGCAAATTTGAGTTTCTATATATCTTCTAAGAAATGCAACAGAAGGTTAAATTTAAGAAGAAAGTTACACTAACATAAATTTCCCAAAGCACGAGTTGAATTTCTTTGAGTTTTTTAAAAATGGCATTAAATAAATTCTGAACAAATAAAGAAAAAATAAAATCACAGAGTAGTTGCACCTTTTAGCTAGGTATTGGAAAATTAACAATCAATATTTCAATGATTTTTCAGATTGAAAAATGATCCCAATGGAATATCTAATGGAAATTTATAGATCGTATTCAACACTGTTCATGCAAAGGCTTGAACACAAAGGTTGAGGTTTTAGTTTTATAGACCAACCTTCATTTTGCAAGAAAGTGGAGCGTACCCAAATTAGAGGTCATAGATGACTATGGCTTGCCCACTATTTTTAGGAAATCCAAATTATTCTTCTATCGTTTTCAATGGAACTCTTAGAAGCATAACTACAAAACTTAAATGAATTATTAGAGAAAACTTTGGAATTATAGCCTATCATTTTTTGTTTCTATGAGTATTGAGATAGCTAGGAGATGGAAATCGTGGAGTTTCATTTCTAATTACGCCGTAAGGCATACTTATTTGAAAACAACTCTCCTAGTTGCTTTCGTGTCATAATCTATGCCATTCAATATTTTGTTAGATGATTGGGGCATGATTAGTCGTTGATTTGAATTGAATAGCACCAGCGGTGACACTTTTCACTCGCTCCAAGATTTGAAATTCTTTTTTCATATTAACAGCAAAAACTACTCTAACAAATGCATGCATGAGATTTCAATTTCAGGGCATCTCGCAAATCAACGAAGACTCGCTGAGAAAGCAATTTCAATTTCAGGGCAACTCACAGATCAATGAAGACTTTCCGAGAACCATAGTTCGATTATATGGGAGAAGTTTCTACAACAGATCAAACTATAGAGTAAGTTGCATGCATCAGTAGTTCTCAAGTTTTCTTTTAGTGGAGTAACCATGTTTTATGTTCTACCATTTTATGAGATGTAGTATAGTGTCTCGATGGAAATTGTTCTACTGAATCTTCATCTAAGGAGGGGACACCTAATGATGCGTTATTTCTTGTGCAGAAACATTGGCAAAAAAATCTCAGATTTGGAAAGAGAGCTAGCAGTAGCAAGGTCTGCACAAGTATCCCTACTGAACAGTGCTCCAGTTTCAAAAGAACTCGTTGTTGCGGATCCAACAGAACGACCAAATACTTTTATGATTGTTGGAATCAATACTTCTTTCAGTAGCAGAAAGCGTCGCGATTCAGTGCGTTCAACATGGATGCCACGGGGTACAATTTCATTTCTTTTGGAATAGGGATTTGCATATGAGCATCATATTTAATGGAATCAATGAACTAATCCTTCGATTCATATATGGATGCTAATGTTGATTTCTTTGATTGTGATCAGTGAAAGGTGAAGGAAGAAGGAAGATGAAAGAGAAAGGCATCATTGTCCGTTTTGTCATAGGTCACAAGTATGATCTTCGCTTATATATAATTTCATTAACATTGATAGGTCTATTTTGAGAAAATTAATGCATGTATGTAGTAAAGATAAAAAAATGTCTCTTTCAAAAAGTCGAGTTCCCAAAGCGATTGAGCTTCAACATTGTTATCATAACTTATATCTATGAGGTTAGGATCTATTTTGTGTATATTCCTAATGCAATTTCATCTGCAATAGATATGAGAAACTGAGCAACCGTTAGTTATCAAGTGAACTACCTCAACCACTAAGAATAAATGTGATTAGCTATGCGGAATACAGTCCCTTTTACAAAGCAACTCTTCATGTTATTTATTTTCTTGTGTGCTTATCACTGGCACTAGTTCCATAATAATATTTTGGTTTGCATTAAAGGGTCATTCGATCCTTTATTTGGATTCCATTTGAATCCCCTAACAATAACACACACTTTCTATTTCAACCTATCAATTCAAGCTTGACGGCTAATTTTTTTTAGCAGATTCTTTTTTCATGAGATTCCCATCTTCTTTCTTTGGGAGTTGTTTAACGAGACAGAGGAATTTCCGAGACGGCCAAAATTGGCCAGAATATGGGCAAAAAAATTAAGAAAACTTACAGTAATAGTGTTTGAATCATGATTTTGATGGTGAAAATGGATTCAACACCATCAAAAACCTCTAGAGCACCCAACATATTATAGTTTGATAGTTATAAGTGGATTATCAAAAATCACTGCCGGATTTTCTTAAAATCTTACCGGAATTTCCATGATTTTTAGAGTGAAAAAGCAATCTAGTTAGACTACGGCCTTTATTTGTTTTCTTCTGCAAACTTATTGAGAATTAAAAAAAAAAATGCTAAACATGAGGTTTCATTAATTATAAGAATAAGGTAAAATGGTTTCATAAATAATTTATTTTCCCAAATAGTTTTGTTAAAGATTTTAACATACAATATAACTTGATGGTTTGTAGCATTTGGTTTGTGATATTTATGAAATTGTTATACTGACTCTAATAGCTACTATAAATCTTTAGCAAGTTACCCTTTCTCCGCAAATTCTCAATTTCAGTTAAAAAATAATAATTATCCCGAGTTTCAGAACTTGAAAAGAAGATTTTACTCATATTAATGATGGCCTGAAATCATCCTTTTCAAGCCATTAGCAAAATGCATCACAATAATTAAATGAAAACTTACATACGGCTGCTAAATGTAAATGTTTCATTAAATTTGTTGGAATCAGTAAAACTGTCCATTCAAACTAGATTAAAATATTTGAAAATTTCATTGCAATACATAAAATTTAAAATATAAAATCGTTATAATTTTTTTTTACTCAGAAATATGTTTTTCTGCCCAGCTATCATTCCCTAGTCGATTCAAACTGATTAAAATCTTTGAAAATTTCGTTGCAATATATAAAATTTAAAATATAAAATAGTTATCAAAATTTTCACTCAGAAATATGTTTTTTTGTTTTGTTTTGTATTTTTTTGTTTTTTTTTTTTTTGTTTTTTTTGTGTTTTTTTGTTTTTTTTTCAGAACAAAAAAACATTGTATATATTATATAGGATATATATGATAGTACATGTTCTACATTCTCAGCTGAGATACTTAACAGCCAGAAACTCCATATTCCCAAATACATACAAAATAACTCTTCTGTAGAAAAGTGATTCAATGTGCATGGTAAGCAATATTACGAGTAGGTTTAACCTGGCCCAAACAAATTGTTTCTGAACATCCCTATATACAATGAAAAGACAAGCATAGATAATATAAAAGCATCATAAATCATGGAAATCAGGGATTATAAGGATAGGTGCATTTAGAAAGAAATCATTCAGAAAAAGGTGTTTGTCCCAATGTGTACATCCATGATTCACATGGAGCAGGCTCGCTTGTGTATCCTACTTGACAGGCTCGCTTGTATAACATTGATCAGCGTCAAAAATATATCCCACTCGCTTGATGAAAATGTCCATAAGGTGTTCCAGTACCAAAATACAACTAATAACATGGATCAGGCTCGCTTGAGAAGACCTATTAAACGGGCACGATTACATATAACATTGATCAGCTTCAAAAATCCCGCTCGCTTGATGAAGATAATGACCGGAAAGAGATCCAAATCCCTTGTAACAGTAAACAGGATCACTTGTGAATATCATCTGACAACATTGTGAACAGATATGAAGTGATTCATGCTGGCTCGCTTGTAAAAAATAACATGTTGACAGGCTCTCATCACTCATATGAATGTGTCCCTCCACAGATGCTGCGATGTTGTAATGTTATTCAGGCTCGCATGTACCAGAAAGAGAAGTAAAAGACTTGTATGAAAACCAAAGAGCTCATATCATGTGGGGGAATGTAAACCTTCAAAAACACCTGTGTAGTTAGAGTAAAGCTACACTATCGAAAATTTATGGCCGGAAAGAAGATAGACAACGTAATATTAATACAAAAAAGCTGGTTCTGAGGAAAAGATAGCATCTGATCCTGTAAACATGTATCGATCAAGGAATTGGGACTGTCGAGTTCCAGATCTGCACCCCTTCCTTGTACTGGAGAATATGCATATGCCCAAAATCTGCACTGATACTTTTTTGGAAAGACCACTGGCCCTCGTATTATTTTACTGTAGATATGATTAATAGCTATCATTACTGTTTTTACTGCTGAAATTATGTTTTTCCTAATGATTATATTTGACAATTACCCCAAGTCTATTTGAATTTCAAGGGCCCTAGTAACTCAGGAATGAATAATTCTTATGCTGCAATCATCAAGGAATTGCTCGCGTTACAGTAAAATAATACTCTACGTTTAGGGTTTCTTGCACATTCGCTTAAGCATTGGGATTTGTTTTTTTTTCAAATTTAATAAATATTTTATTTATACGTGGAAGTAAAATCATTTCTAGCTATGAGAATCTCGTCGTATCGGAATTTCTGTATTGAGAAAAAAAAAACTTCCGGAGATTTTTTTAAGGATATCTTTACAGTTTGTATAAAATCTAAATTATTTTAATATTTTATTTCTAGTTTTTTTTATCACAGGGAGAGTTAGAAACAAGAATTTTTTTAATTTATTTTAAGGTTGAAATTTGATTTTACTAGAGAAAGATGTTTATTAAATATATTTGTGATTTTTAATTTATTTTTAAATATATTTATTATGTTTTATTTTATAAATAATAAATTTTTTTAAATTTTTTTTATATGTTCTTTTATTAATTAGATTAATTTTGTATTACAAATTAGAAAGTCACTGTATATTTATTTATATGGTTTGTTAGAGAGTAAAAGTATATAAATAAGTTTGAGGTTATAAAAGGGAGTTGAAGTGTCTTATAATACTTATCTAAGTAATAGAGTTTTAAACTCTATAGAATTGGTAAATAAAACATAATAACAATTATTCAAAGTATAACTAACTTACACTAGCCTACACTAGTTTCTCAGAAACAAAAACATTAAAACAAATAACATAATTAATTGTTGGGAGAATAATTAGCTTACACTTGCTTCTTAGAAACAAAAACATTAAAACAAAGAGCATAATTATTGTTGGGAGAATCCAAGTAGATGGGGGTAGGGGCTTGTTTATCTTTTTCAATGATGTGGAATTGGAAGTTTGATAGTTTCTTGGCTAAGAGTAAAAATTTACTATCCACTTTTTTAATTTGTTGTTGCAAGGAGCCACTTTTTAATTTGTTGTTGCAAGGAGTAAATGCATAGAAGAATCTCCTCTTGGGATTCATTTATCTCAACCAAAGCCTTACCCATTGTAGTTTTTATCTTCCAATAAAGATCTATTGTTTGCATATATTGATATTGAGTTTGTCTAGAACTAGTGTTTCCCATAGTAGAGATCCATTGCCCAACATTCTCCTCCACCTTTATATCAAACATAAACCTATGATTGATCCACTCTAGCTTCTTGTTTTATTGCATCCATTTCCTCTCGATTCGAGCGAGAAGTGTGCTCCTAGTACTTTCTAGCAAAGGCCTCTACATTGGATTTGGCATGTGCATTAGGAAGAAGGTATCTACTAACAATACCCTAGATGGAGTGAGTGAGACCATGGAAAAACATGATGAAGTACATGAGCATGATGAAGGACATGGTAGCGAATGAGGGAGGAAGGGAAAATTTTCTCGACAAACAGAGAGAATGAGACCAACCGACTAGATGAGATGCTCAAGGGATACAAAGGGGAAAAAACATTTGATATAAAGACAACCAAATATTGGGAAACAATTGGAGATAAAGGGTACTCAGGGGTTGTTAAGGGGATAAAGTGGAGTGACCAAAAGAGAGAAACAGATGGAAGACTACTTATGATGCTTAAAGGAGAAAATGGAAAGCTACCAAGAGGAAGAAAAAATATACTCAATGTAGAATAGGGGATGGTGATGGAATGAGTCATAAGAAGACACAATGATGCAATGGAGAAAAAGTGGTAGGAGGAGGCAAAACTAAGATTGAAATTCTTGAAAATATAGTTGATATGATTTACATAACAAGAAATCCAACTCAAATATGAAAAATATACCTAGTGAAATTTGTGTTGAGGAGGGCTAATAATGATTGCAACATTCATCATCATCTAGTGCCAAGATGATAAGCTGTGTTGAGGAGGGCTAATAATGGTTGCAACAATCAATCTCGTCTCATGCCAACATAAGCCTCAAGTTCCATCCTAAATGTGAGATAACACATGTAAGATAAGCTTGAAGTTCCATCCTAAATGTGAGATAACACATCTACCGGTCACAATGAATTTCCATAATAGTGTAAATAGTAATGAGTAAGATTTCCATAATAGTGTGAATCAGAGTAATGAGTGGGGGGAGGTTGAAAGAGTAGAATTTACCTACTCACATCATCCCATAACATGTGTGTATTTAAACTTTTCCACTTGTCTAAGAGTTTGTTAGGTGGCATAATCTCCATGAGGGGGATTAACATGTTTGTTTTCTAAATTATCATTCAACATGGTGAAAAAAGAGCACCTTTTCTATTAAATATTTGTTATTGGAACTTGAAAGAGCATCTTTGAAGATTGAGAGGAAATCTATGTTGGAAAGGTTATATAATCTGTAAATTTGGCATAATGTAAGTGATTTATCTTTATATTCTAAATTTTAATGACATTTTGTTTACTAATGTTTTATATTCAGTGATCTCTTGACAATTGAATTTATGCCTTATGGCATTTCCTTTGCAACATCAGGTGCAATTGCTAGTTATTATTATTTGCAACTCATCACTTTTGATATCTCTGTGATGTGTAAATTCCATCTGAGATGCTTCTTGAAACAAGTTGTTAAGCATCAAATTTTGTTATCATTATGGAAATATTTTTGTTTTGTCAAAAAAAAAGGCTGAATATAATGTCATAATTATAGTGGTTATTTGGAATTTTAGGGAAGTGACTCTTTAGATGTTGAATTTTGATGAATCATTCTGATATATATATATATATATATATATATATATATATATATATATATATATTCTTGCTTTGTATTCCATATGAGAAATATTAATTTCTACATTATCATCTTTCGAAATTAAATTTTTGCACCACTCTAAATATCCAATATTAAACACTATATATTGATATATAGAATTCTTCTATTTAATGTAAATATAAAATAATAAAATATAATATTATTAATATTTTTCAAATTAAAATAAAAATCAAATTCTAAAAATTATGAAATATTGAATTTAATAAAATTATAAATAATTTTATGTAATAAAACAAAATTATGTAAAAATAAATAAATGACATTGAACGCATTGAATTAATCCTTCATTGAACACACTATAGGGTCCCTCGATAATGTCAAAAGTGTATAATTGAAGAAGCCTCAAGTCCTCCAACTTTGGAAGACCACCATTCTCAAGTTCAAGTGCTTCAATTTTATATCAATAATGTGTATAAGTGAAAAATCCTCAAAGCCTCAAGTCCTCCAACTTTGGAAGACCACCACTTTCAAGTTCAAGTGTTCAAAGTTCTAGCAATAATGAATGCTAATTTATTTAGGCGAGGTAATTTCTTTGTTCTCAATCTTTACATTTTACCACAAGTACATATATAAATATCTTCACATTGTTTCTTCACTTGGCTACCCCGCCATTCTTTCTAATTTTCTTATATCATGAAGTCACAAGCTCTTCAACCTTGGGAAACCTTGTCTACAAATACTTTTCGATATTTTCACACACAAAGTTCCCTAAGTTGGCCACACTCCTAGAAGTTTGAAATGTAGATGGATAAACTTACCCCTCATAATCCTAAAGGGAAAAAATTTCTAACTTTTTCAGATTATCAATGTTGAAGGGAAAAATATGCTCCTCCACCACATCATCTCTATGCAAAAGCACTTTGTATTTAGCCTCAGGTTCCTCCATGTAGTCATTGTTTTCGATATTGTTACAAGAGTAAATCAAGACTACGGTTTTTTACATATTTTAGAAAAATAATGGATATCCGCTTTGTTTAAATTCTCTTATGTCTGTAAGATTTTCAAGATATCCCAAAATATAAAAGGTCATTAATGGTAATGTTAATTGTTTTAAGGGATATTTTAATGTTGCGTTGAACTTTGCAATGAAAATGGACTTGCCAGTTATCTTCATTTGTTGCAAAAATGGATGGGAAATTAGCACACCAAGTTTAGAACAGTTCATAAATACAATTTATTAGTTCCCTTTTTATGATTTTCATATTATTGAGTCTCTTGCAGTGAACTGATTCCATGAACAACTTGATCGATGTTAGTTGAAGAGAGAAAACCTATTCTAGTTGAGGTTTTTCAGATTATTGAGTCTCTTGTAGTGAACTCATTCCATGAACAACTCAATCGATGGCAGTTGAAGAGAGCAAACCTATTCTAGTTGAGGTAATTAATGTATTGTTTGTTTCAAGGAAAATTTACTTCTAAGCCAATTCCTTCAATTCTCATCACAATAATAATAGATTGAACATTATCATGAAATTCATTGAAATTATGGTTTAATATAAATTTATTTTAATTCATAAAATGAGTTGAATTTTTATTTTGGTTATAATTATTTTTATTGTAAATTGATTAATATGAGAATGATATCCATTTTTATTTTTTCTGTAAATTTTAAAAATATTCTAAAATCTCATAAAGAAAATAAGTAATTTACTTTTATCTTCTCATTTAAATTCTAAAATATTGTCAATTCTAACAATCCAATTGAGTCAACACAAAAAGAACATATTTTGATTTTGGCATAAAACGTGGCTCCAAATTCTAATTCAAAAGATGCCCAGACAAAATATTAAAATTCTAAAAATCAAACCTTTCTTACGTTCATCAATATAAAATAGTTACAATATCACATTTCCTCATGTTCCTTACACATTTTCCTATGCCCGTCACAATGGTTCTTAGATATAAACAAACAACACTAAAGTATAAAATATAATCTATTTTGAGTCTACTATCCCTATTAAATTTTTGTCAAAATATCATTGTGAATAATCTATCAAATAAATCATCTGTGTCAAAATATTACCGAACAATGAAATGTAAACAATAGAACTGATCTGAGGAAAAAATAAAGACCTTGAAATACTGAATATTTAATGTCTAGGTTGGAACTTCAGGTCATGTGCAAGTTAACAACATGGCATCTAACTCGTTTTTTATTAGGAGTTGTCTTTACTGCGACTTTTTGAAGTTTCAGGTGCTGGAATCCGGTGAAAAAAATTGAGGTAAAATCCTGATTTCTATTATTTAAATTGGTTTTTTGACTCTATATATGGATTCATCACCCTAAAAAACTCCCAAGGCACTTCGATTGTGCAAGATTACCCATCAAACTTCTATTTTCAATAAATTCCTACCGGAATTTAGAGAAATTAAACCGGAAAAAACTACCGTAAAAGCCTTCAAAAAGTTTCATTATAGACTACTTGTTTTTATTATCAAGAAATGGCGTACCAAGATGTCAGTCTGTGACAGTTTTTGCATGCCTTCTCATTGGTACACTCAGTAACTATGTGTCCTTGTTTGTAACAATTTTTACTGAACCTAATGTCTCCAGGTGGGAGCTCTGGAGCTGTATAATGGGCAGGTGACCATATTTTTTCATGCATGACAAATCGGATCATTTGAACATTGACTTGTAACATGACCAAGCACCCTGCGATTCTAGCACAATGACTTCGTGGTGCACTCCACGACAATATGCCCAAGAAGTCCATAGTCGACTCCTCTACAGATGCGACCACTCCCTCATTGAGTTCCGAAGGGTAATTTGAAATCATTATTTGGAGGCGTTTGTTCAAGAGATATTGTCCAGTAATCTATGTGCCTGTTTAAGTTATATTTGTAAATTTCTATGGAATTTGAATTTTTGTCATCAATATTACAAGAAAACTAGTGTATTCGACCACTAAAAATTGTGATAAAATGAGTGTATTTTCTTGCAGGGAAAGATATGTGAAGAATGGAAATGGATCCTTTTTTGAGCACCATGCATCATTTTTTCATCATGCCAGGCAATTTAGAGAACCACTCAACGTTGAGACTCACACCAATGTGTGTGACACGAAGGCCATGGCTTCCACTCCCGTGGATGATAAATGATACCCAAACTCCTGCATTTTTATAATCGACATGCAAGGCCTCAAATCCAACAACATAAAGGTGTCTCAAGGCGATTGAAAAATCAAAGCATTAAATATCCTTCCAGATTTCCCAAACATTCTCTTTGTAATCCCTTGCCAACTTAGAGCCTTCACCAAACATTGGGTCGACACCGAACTGTTGCAGCGAGTTCAACTCCAGTTGCCTCCATTTACAAGGGGTCTCTTCCTTTTCCTTGAAAACCACCAGCATTGTGACCTACTTTAGCAGCCAGCACTCCCCGCAATGGAAAACCTAGTGTGTGTGCAACCACCAATGAATATTTGATGACACCCTAGACACTGAATCTTGTGCAAACCCATGAGCATCAACCCCTTCTTTTTCCAGAGCTCAATCATTTCGTGAGACAGGTCAATCTACTTCTGAAGATGCAACTATTGAATCTCCTTATTTTGAAAAAGAAATATTGACTTCCCATCATTCAGAAAAGTACAATTTTAGAAGGCTTCAAGGCATTCAGTCTCTTATTATCAGTTAATTCACCCAGACTTGATCGAATTGTCGATTATCGAGTTCTCAGTAGCCCTCAATGATAATTTTCTTCCCATTGGAAACCACAGAGTTGCTTCCCATTCGAAACCAAAGAGTTAAGGATGTTCCTTTAGACACCTCGTTCCTTTAGCCACCCCAAAGAAACGTTTTTACTATGGGCCAACAACAACAAATAGGGGACAAAAAAGGTCTATCTCATCGAGCTCAGGAATGGATGGAGATAATTCCAATGGTGATAGAACACAGGAAAGTGCACCATCCAGATTTATACCAAGGATCCCCCTCCTTCTCCTCAGGTGAAGCCAAATTTTAATGATGTTATCCATGTGATCAGCCACAATACTTTTAGGATTGGTACTGATCAGTCGGATCCAGAGACATGCGACTTAATGCAAGGAATAATAGACATGGGTTCTTTAATTGATCTAGGCTATAACAATATTTCATCTGTTTTCATCTCTTGTGGAAGCCTACGGGGTTTTGATGAGAATTTTTTCTGTTGTGACGGTTCAAGTTGAAAATGAGAAGTTCAGTGAGTGGAAGAGGAGTGACGCTTGTGGAAGAGGAACGAAAAGGAGGAAGAGGGGGGAGGTGGCTCAACAACGAGTGGAAGAGGAACGAAAAGGAGGTGGAACATATTCGCATGGAAATCGATAGGTGATTTTTCTTTTCCATGTGTCATATTTTAATTAGAGCGAGGGCGACGAAGAAATAACTTCCTAATTGGGTGGGGTGAACAATTTTTTCTCACCCCAACCCCACAGAGAGAACTCCTTTTGGCGTAATTGATAATTTTATAATATAAAACATATTAATTAAATTACATTTTATTGTGTATTCTAATTTATAAATGAAATAGCCTTTTCACGAAAATCTGATGATACAATTTCAAGCAATATTTTGTTTTTTTTGTTGTTTAAAATATATTTTTGAATGCATAAATGGATTCAACACCTTGAAAACCCCCTGGGACTTTGAATTTTATAAATTAAACAACTTCAACTCAGGCTTTTAAAAATATATGTCATATTTTGCTTAAAATTAACTAGAAAAAATGCTTTGAAAAAACTCATTTCGTTTATAAGTGAGATTACACTATTTTTTACTATACCAGCCTAGATCCTTCTTAACTCTTGATCTGCCAAGCACTGAGAGGGATCAAATCCCTTGAGATTCAAACATCTTTTAGAATGAAAATAGATTTGATCCCTCTCGGACCTTGGTAGATCTGGAGTTAAGATGGACCTAGGTTGGTTTAATTCCCCCCTTTAAATAGGCTATATTACACATGGATACCATGAGTTTTCATACCATGGGTCAATACCATGAAGTTGTTTTTATTTTAACATTAATTTTTAATTTTTTTTTTATTTTTTTTATTTTGAGTGAGTAAAAATATTTTTTTATTTTTTTCTTTTGTAATTTGACCAAGTCAAAATGTTTACATAACATAACAGGACAAGTCATTATCTCTTCCATATTGGCTATAGAGTGCCTCTCGACACAATAACTTGTAATTTTATGTATATAATAATTGAAATATATATCATTCTTTTTAAGACTCCTATGTTTTTCTTTTTCATGTCATATATATTTCTAGTTGGGATATGAATACCTATCACACCCATGATCGTACTCAATGTATAGAGTTAAAAACTCATCTTACTTTCATAGGTGATAAAATTGAATAAACTGTGATTGCAGGATAACTACCCTAGATCCATCTTAACTTCAGATTTACCAAGTTCCTAGAGGGATCAAATCTCTTGAGATGCAAAAAACTTTTAGAGTGAAAAAAGATTTGATCCCTCTGTGCCTTGGTAGATCCGGAGTTAAGATGGATCTAGGCTTATTTAATTCCCCTCTTTAAATAGGCTATATTCCACATGAATACCATGGGTTCCCATAAACCTGAAGCACAAAAGCCACTAATAACTTGACCAAGTTAAGTTTACCTTAACTATCAAGCAAAAATTAATAAAAATAAAAATAATAACATAGAATTTTTATCCTTATTATTCTTGTTTGAAGTCATTTTTATTTTATTTTGAAAGAGTCAAAATGTTTACAAGACATTACATTATATTACAACATTTCTATCACACTCAATTGGAGAGTGCCTCTCAATGCAATTAATTCATAGTTATTGAACATTAAAGTAAGCTTAGATCCATCTTAACACCGAATTTACCAAGCCTTGAGAGGGATCAAATCTTTTTTTTTCACTCTAAAAGAGGTTGGCATCTCAAGAGATTTGATCCCTCTCAATGCTTGGTAGATCTAGAATTAAGATGGAGCTAGTTTGGTTTAGTCCCCCCCTTTAAATAAACTATATTCCACATGAATACCATGGGTTCTCATAAACCTAGAGCTCAAAAACCATTTATAAAAAATAATAATTTATTTTTATTTTATTTTATTTTGACCAAGTTAAAATATTTACATTCAATTACAACATCTCTACCATACTTGGCTAGAGAGCCTCTCGATACAATAAAATGATAATTAATATCAAAATAAATGTTTATGATTATATGTAATATTTTCATATTAAATAATTTTCTAATTAAATTTACACAAAATCTAATTAATAGATGAAATTACATTTTTCTAGGCACTTTTTCTGATCAAAATTTTCCCAAATATGGTAAATATTTTTAAGAATTGTAAGTTTAACTTGTTTAATTTGAAAAACTCAAGTGCGTCTAGGGTTTTCTAGGGTGTTGAATCAATTCATTCATTCAAAAGTTCATTTTAAACAATAAGAAATCAAAATTTTACTCGAAATTAATTGTGGCCAAGAAAGTTATTTCATCTATTAATTAGACTTCATCATTAAGGTTTTTTTTTTTTTAAATTCTAGTGGCATTGACAATTGAGTCAATCTTGTACTCAAGTAATATGGGGCTAATCTGACCACTATAACTATAATCTCTAAATAATAACTCCTAGATAAATTCTCACTGCCCTTAACACGATGCCACATTAATATATAAAATATTTAAATATAGAATCTTGTACTCACATACACTTTACATTTCATAGACTTGCCAAATGAGCTTTCTTTATATAGCCTAAAATTTTAAAAGACACAAAAATACACGAATAAAAAAAATATATACTTTTAAATCAAATTTAATTTTAAACTAAAATATATTAAATAATAAAACTTAAATTATAAATTATAAATCATTTTCCATTATGTTTAATATTGAACGTTTCAGTATTAATGTTATAGATTGCCTTTTGAGCTAGCAATATATACCCGCATGAGAACTCAAATTTGAAACTTTCCAAAGACGCGTTGATATGATATAGTGGTGTACTTAATTTATTAAGTGTGATGAAAATAAACTTCACTATAAGAGAGTAGATTAGTGTACTCTTTATTATTATAATTAACCTGAATTCAGATTTATTAATTTTGTGTTTATATGTAAGTTTGATTATAGTAAATATATAAATTAGTATATAATTAACCTGAATTCAGATTTATTAATTTTGTGTTTATATGTAAGTTTGATTATAGTAAATATATAAATTAGTATATAGTTATATTTTTGGAGAAAAACAAATTAAAGTAAAATTACAAAAATTTCAAAGGAACTCAAAATTGGATTAAAAAAAATGGGGTTTTGGAGATAAATATCTTACAAAACTGATCCATCAAAAAACACAATTTACATGCCATATTATGACTAATTGATTATGCGATACTTCATAGCTATGTAATGCCAATCTATTTAGCTCTAAGGAATAGGAGAGGGTTTGCTTCACCTATTGATTTTTGACTCTCTTAATTTTAATTTACATCCTTCATTAGCACATGAGTCTACATCTTTATTGAGATCATGGAGAACATGAAAATATGCTATTGAAGAGAACCCTTCTGCTACTTTCCTGATTATTTTCATATGACTTTCTGATGTTTTGAACCACAAAGAGGAGCCCTTTACCAAACGTTGAATAAGAAGGAATAATTTTTTGAAAACAATCAGAGAAGTTACCTATTTTTCTTTGGCTAACTGAATCCTCTGGTAGAGGGCTTAAGCTTCAGCTTGGTTGTTTGTCATTCATCCTAAGCCCTGTTAGAAAAATTATATATTACAAAGCAATGCAACACATAAAATATGCGGAAAATACAAGCACACAAAACACATAAAACCAGAGAGACACATATATACGTGGTTCACCCAGTTTGGGCTACGTCCACCCCGAACAACCAATCCTTCCTTTGTATTATCCAGCAAAATGAAGAGACACAACCTACAGCAAATCTGCTGTTCTCTCTCACAGTCTCCCTATCTGTTTCTCGCTCTGAGAATACACATACAATACACAGACGCAATACAATACCCTCATACAAGTGAGGGGTTTCCTTCTAGGGAAAAAAAACCCTAAACTAAACATAACTTCTATCGTTAGATCATCCGCCTAATGAACGGCCCAGATTGACTAGAAATTACTATACTTTTACAAGGAAATTTTACATCTGTTTTTAGCTTAGGGGGTGCTGCCCCCGAAACCCCCGTCGGGGGACCGCTGGCCCCCGCACCCCCCCTGCTGCAGGGGTGTACATTTTTCTTGGCGTATACATCCGGCTAAAACAAGGATCTCTGAATCAGGATGAAAATCAGGCTCCACACCCAACAATCTCCCACTTGGAGACTGGTTGTAGCAACTCCACCGCTGCTTCATTTGCTAGACAATGACTCCTCTTTGGACCTGGATGTTTCTCATCTTTATCATCATCCTTGAAGACCAATTGAAAATGAGCATATTCTCAGTTTCTCCATGGTTACAACTTTTGTTGGCATATTTGCAGGATTCTGGCTAGTGTGTATCTTTTCCAGCTTCAACTGTCCATCTTCCAATATTGACCGTATGGAATGGTACTTGAGATATATGTGTTTAGTCCTGGAATGAAATGCTGAGTTCTTTGCAAGATGAATGGCACTTTGGCTATCACTGTATAACGTGCCCATATCATGCTTCTTACCCAATTCATCCATAAACCTTTGTAATCAAATCATTTCTTTACTAGCCTCTGTAGCAGCAACATACTTTGCTTCTGTTGTTGAAAGTGCAACAACACTTTGGATTTTTACTAACAGTTGTTCCACCTACAGTAAATAAATACCCTGCAGTGCTCCTCCTGTCATCTCTGTCACCTGCCATATCTGCATCAACATATCCCCGTAGAGAAATTTTTGAACCACCAAAGCATAATGCTTGATTTGTGGTACCTCTCAAATATCTGAGAATCCATTTTACTGTCATCCAATGTTCTTTTCCTGGATTTTTCATGTACCTGCTTACAACTCCCACTGCATGTGCAATATCAGGCCTTGTGTAGACCATTGCATACATTAAGCTTCCAACTGCTGATGTATATGGAACTTTAGACATATAATCCATTTCTTCTTGGGTCTTAGAGCACATCTCCTTACTGATTTTGAAATGGCTAGCAAAAGGTGTACTAACTGGTTTTGCATTCTGCATATTAAATCTTTTCAACACCTTTTGTTTGTACTCATTCTGAGACAGTGTTAGTTTGCGATTTTTCATGTCTCTAGTTATTCTCATACCAAGGATTTGTTTTGCAACTCCCAAATCCTTCATTGCAAATGAATTTGACAATTTTCTTTTGAGCACATTTATTTCCTGCATGTTAGACCCTGCAACAAGCATGTCATCTACATACAATAACAATATAATGTAGCTTCCATCATTTTTCTTTTTCAGATAAACACAATGATCATAGTGACATCTAGTATAACTTTGTTCAGACATAAACTTGTCAAATTTTAGATACCACTGCCTTGGAGCCTGTTTTAAGCCATACAAACTCTTCTTTAACTTGCACACTAATTTTTCTTTCCCTTTGACCTCATATCCTTTTGGTTGCTCCATATAGATCTCTTCCTCCAAATCTCCATTGAGAAATGTTGTCTTTACATCTAACTGTTCAATATGTAAATCTTCTGTTGCTACAAGACTTAAAATAGTTCTGATTGAAGTCATCTTAACAACAGGAGAAAATATTTCATCAAAATCAATACCTTTCTTTTGTGCAAACCCCTTCACCATAAGTCTAGCTTTGTACCTCTGTTTTCCTCCATCTTCTTCCTTCAGCCTATAAACCCATTTATTCTCTAGTGTAGTTTTACCTGCAGACAACTTGAATAAGTCCCAAGACTGGTTATGCATTAGGAAGTCCATCTCTTCTTCCATGGCTAGCTCCCACTTCTTCCTAGTTTCAACCTGCATTGCTTCTTCATAACATTCGGGTTCACCAGAATCAATCAACAATAAATAATATAATGAAGGAGAGTATCGTTCAGGGGGGCTACTTATCCTGGTAGATCTTCTGACACCACTTTCATGTGTTTGAGGTGCTTGTTGTTGTTGTGGCTGTTGATTATTATTATTTTTAGGCACCTTTACTTTTTCCGTGATCTCATCAAGAACTATGTATTCTTTGTTTTCTTTTTCTTGTTTCTTTTCCTACAACTGATTCTTATACAAGATATTTTCATTGAATATTACATCTCTGCTCCTAATGATTTTGTGATTTTCGTAATCATATAAGCGATAACCAAAATCATTAACACCATATCCAATAAAGGTACATTTCTTTGATTTTGCCTCAAGCTTTTTTCTGTTTTCTTTATTAATATAGACAAAGGCCTCACAACCAAAAAGCTTTAAAAATGAGTAGTTTAACTGTCCATGTTTCCTCTGGAATACCACCATCCAAGGAACTTGAAGGCCCTCTATTTATTAGATAAACAGTAGTATCTATAGCATCTTCCAAAAATTGTAAAGGAAATCCCGCATGCAATCTCATGCACCTTGCACGCTCCATGATTTTTCTGTTCATCCTTTCTGACACACCATTTTCTTGTGGTGTTCTTGGAACTGTCTTTTCTCTGCGAATTCCATGCACTGAATAGTACCTATCAAACTCTTTGCTGCAATATTCGCCTCCATTGTATGATCTGAGACACTTCAACTTCTTTCCTGTCTCAATCTCAACCAAAGATTTCCATTTCTTGAAAGTATCAAATACATCAGATTTATTTTGAATACAATAAATCCAAGTTTTTCTAGTTGCATCATCAATAAAAATAACATAATAATGAGAGCCATCGAGAGATGATACCTGAGTAGGTCCCCATACATATGTATGCACAAGCTCTAATTTTTCACTCTTCTTTTCTTTCCCAACTCTGAGAAATCTGACTCTCTTCTATTTTCCATAAATTCAATTCTCACGGAAATCCAAATCAACATTCTTCAAACCTGGCAACAAATTTCTTGAGTGAAGAATCTTCATCCCCTTCTCACTCATGTGCCCGAGCCTATGATGCCATAATGCTACATCTGCTCCTTTGGAAGTTAAAGCATTAACATAGTTAGAAATACCATTGCATAAATACAATGTACCAACCTTTTCGCCTTTGGCTATTACCAGGGCTCCTTTGGTGACCTTCCAAGTTTTATCTGTGAAAGTTGTCACACAAACTTCACCGCCTAACTGCCCTATTGAAATCAGATTTTTCTTTAGATCTAGAACATGCCTTACCTCCTTTAATAGCCATTGGTTTCCATTCTGTTGTTTTACAAGAACCTTACCCATTCCAAAAAATTTACAGTGTTTATCATCACCCAAATGGACTTGTCCAAAATCTACTTGAACATAGTCATGAAAATATTTCTTATCAGGTGTGGCATGGAATGACGCCCCTGAATCTACTACCCAGGAATCAATAACATTTTTGAAAGAAAGAATCAAAGCATCTTGTAACACATCACCTGTCACATTTTCTTCATGATTTTTTTCTTGCTGTGCGTCTCCTTCTTTTCTCTTCCGAGATCTACAGTCTTTCTTCAGGTGTCCTTTCTTTTCGCATTTCCCGCACACTATCCCTGATCTGGACTTGGATCTGCCTTTCCTTGATTTACTGCGATATCGTGAGCTCTTTCCCCTTTCCATTTTTATTCCCCTAGACTCTGCACTCAAAGCATTACCTGATGTCTCACCAGAGCTTTTCCGTCGCATTTCCTTGCTAAGGATAGCACCGACAACATCATCAAAACTTAAAGTAATAGATCCATAATAGACTTACTAATGGCCATAACTAAACCATTCCAGCTTTTTGGCAATGAGCACAAAAATAACAAAGCTCTAACTTCATCATCAAAGTTTACCCCTACAGAACTTAACTGACTGGTAACTGTATTAAATTCATTTAAATGGTTTTCAACAGATCCACCTTATGACATATTCATATTAAATAAAGGTTTCATGAGAAATACCTTGTTTTAGGCCGAGGTTTTTTCATATAATTTCGCCAACGCCTTAATCAAACCCTACGTTGTTGTTTCCTTCGAAATATTGAAGGCTACCGATGCCGCGAGGCACAACCGTACTGTTCCGAGTGCCTTTTTATCGAGAATCTCCCATTCTGCGTTTGTCATAGCCGTCGACTTCTTTGTTTTTCCGCTCAATGGTAGGTATAGATCTTTCTGATACAGATAATCTTCCATATGCATATTCCATAGCGAAAGTTTGGTCGTTAAATTTCTCGACCCTAAAATTACCATCTTCCGCCATTTCTCCCACTCGAACCAGAAACCCTTCTTTCCTGCGAGTTTATCAGCCAAATAGACCTTCAGCTTTGATACCAGTTGTTAGAAAAATTATATATTACAGAGTAATGCAACACATTAAATATGCGGAAATACAAGCACACAGAACACATAAAACCAGAGAGACACAGATATACGTGGTTCACCCAGTTTGGGCTACGTCCACCCTGAACAACCAATCCTTCCTTTCTATTATCCAGCAAAATGAAGAAACACAACCTACATCAGATCCGTTGTAATATCCTTTGTTCTCTCTCACAGTCTCCCTATCTGTTTCTCGCTCTGAGAATACACATACAATACACAGCTGCAATACAATACCCTCATACAAGTGAGGGGTTGCCTTTTAGGGCAAAAAACCCTAAACTAAAAATAACTTCTACCGTCAGATCATCCACCTAATGAACGGCCCAGATTGACTAGAAATTACTATACTTTTACAAGGCAATTTTACATCTGTTTTTAGCTTCGAGGGCGTTGCCCCTGAAACCCCTGTCGGGGGACCGTTGGCCCCTGGAACCCCCAGCCGAGGGGTTAGCCCCCCCAGACCCCGCAGGGGGGATAAGTCCCCCCCGCACCCCCCCGCTGCAGGGGTGTACAGTTTTCCTAGGGTATACATCTGACTAAAACAAGGATCTTTGAATCAGGATGAAAATCAGGCTCCACACCCAACAAAACCCATGAATAATCTACAATGTTAACTTCCTTGGGGCCATAGAGCACCCCTACCCATCTTTCCACCCCTGGATTCATTTTTGAATCCTCGTCAAAATTGAGGATCAATCCATCTTGTTGTCACTTCCAAGATCGTAATTCCGCCTTTCTCAATCATAGCTTCCAAACTACCTAAGATATTTTGTTAGTCCATTCCATAGTTGCCGGTATTTTGTATAAATCAACAAATTTTGAGCAACATTTCCTTTTAAGCGTGTATAATCCCTATTGAGAGGAAACATTAGCAAAAGCTGAAGCCCCAAACTCAGAGCAAAAAACGATAGCTCTCATGGTTGTAGAGTGGAAAATTTTCTAAATCACTGAAAGATGCATTATTTCTACCTATCCATAACTTCTAACAAATGAAAATTTTGAAGTGATTCCTAATAATTAAAAAATAAAAAATAAAAAAAAATTGAGAGATACTCCCAACGTAATTTTTTGACCATGATGTAAAATTCTCCTGAACGGAAGTTGTGTTGGTCAACCGTTGTCATTGATGTCAACCCAAGCAGCACCAGGGGCTACCCCAATATTGCATGGGATTTTTGACCTACCAAATCACTATTTTTTGGGTCAATAATTCTTTTGATGGTTTCTTCTTGTCGAGATGTTTCTGTTGATATATGGCACGCCACATAATTCTTCACGGTTTGAGAGATATTCATGTTTGAAGTTTGTAACCCCAGTTAGTGGGCTAAAACCACATGGGGTTGTGGCATGGGTCATTGAAAATTCATAATTAATCATTTTTAAGCTCCTAAAATCCCTCCCACATTCACTTGTTGAATCCCCTCTCAACCTAAGCATTTATATAAATTGTGATCCTCATATCCTCCTTATGCAAGGGATTTCGCCATCTGAAACAGGACATCGTGGAATTTTCTCTCTAACTTTTTTCTACGAAGGTTCAGAAGCTGAAATTTTTATGAGGTAAAGCTGAAATCCTGAGGAAGCTACTGTGAAAATTTTAGATCAGGGTGCGCAATATTTTCGAAGATATGATCTGTGGAAGTCAGTGTTTTTGCAGGCTCCTGAAATTTATCTCAAAGAAGTGACCTTGGAAAAATCATCCGAACTCTCTCTCTGAGTATCAGATTGGAATTCTGTAAAAAATGGCAAATAGTGCATGGAATTTTGTTTTCTCTCTATAAATTTTAGAGTTGAATGAATAAACAATGACATGTGGTATGCCGTACAAGTTCGCTCTACTGAAACAATCCATAATTATGGCATTGTGAGAGATTGGGCATAACTCTCTCTTGAAGAATCCAAATTGGGTCAGACCTGTGGCATTAGAAATATGACTCAAAGGAATACTACAGGACTGAAACTCAAATATTGGGGATCTGAAATAACAAATATATACCAGATTCAATATCGAGCTCCTAGAAGGCAAGAAAAAGCTAGATCATGTGTTGTCAAGGGCTGCAAAGGACCAAAATTTCTAGAGCAGCAAAGCAAAGCAAGGTGCATCAGAGGGTAGCATGACAAGAGCAGCAACCAAGGTGCAGAACAGCAGCAAGAAGTTCATCACATGAAGTCTTCAAGTGGGCAGCACTACATACAGTCACTGTAAAGGTATCATTGTACTAAGTCATTGTAAATACATTATTGTAACAATTGTACTAGTGTCTATCTGCCAAGAGTTGAAGAGGCAGTGTCGGAAGGTATAGGATCATCATTAGTTGGTTGTGTCATAGTTGGGGTTATGGTATAGTGTGTCTTCTTCTTCTACATCATTCTATATCATTGTAAAGTGGACCATTTTCCCTGGTACGGGAGTCCATTATTCTTTTATTCTTCTATAGGGTGGTAGGGTGGTGCTAGGGTGAGTTGTAGCTCATTGGGTGTTGGGGCATTCGTTTAATTGACTACTGAAGAATCTCGAGCATTTGAGCGTCCATCCTGTGGGAGCTGGAGAAGAATGCTTTTCTAGATTCTAGGAAGTTGGAGCTTTATTTTCAATTGGAGTTGAATATTAAAGAATTATTAGAAAAGCATTAGGTGGTTTTTGTCCCAGAGTGGGCTTTCAACTTAAAAACTGTGTGCATTTGTGTTTCTTTTTTTTGCTGCTATAATTGTACAAACACTGATAATAATTGAAGATTAACTTATTCTCTAATTGAAAGGAATATTGATTCACCCCCCCTCTCAGTATTTCCAAAAATTGGTATCAGAGCTTGGTTCCTTCAATAGCAATTTAACGACTAGAAGGAGGTCATGGAGCATACCAAGAATGGTGTACCTCTGTTCAATGAAAATAATTATGCACTCTAGAAAGGAAGAATGGAGGTCTATCTCTTGGCGTAAGGTTACGAAGTAGGGGACACTGTTCAAAATGGATTTACATCAACTGCAGATGAACAAGGTAAGAAGAATTTGGTAAATGATGCAAAAGAAAAGAATATTATTATCAGTGGACTTATTGAATCTGCTTATCATAAAGTGTTGGGTTGTAAAACCGCCAAAAATGTATGGGACAAGCTTGAGAATATATATGCAGGTGACTCAAATTTCAAAGAATCAAAGCTTCAAATCTATAGAGCAAAATTTGAGCAACTCAGAATGAAAGAAGATTGCACAATTGCTGCATACTTCCAATACGTTGATGAAATAACCGATACTCTGGAAGGATTGGGAGAGCCAGTTGACGAGAAGACTATTATATGAAAGATTCTTAGAACGTTACCAGGGAGATACAACCCAAAGGTATCGGCCTTAGAATACAGTGCAAATCTGGACAAACTCAGCAAAGAGGAATTACATGGAGTTCTCATAGCATATGAAATGAGACTTGAAGAAGAAGAGGGTACTTCGCATCTAGAAACTACGTTCGTTGCATCTAAGAAAGCCAATAAGGACAACCAACCTTCAATTGAAAAGACATGCACCTGCAAGTGTGAAGAAAAGGGAGATGATGGAGAAGGTCTTTTAGATGAAGAATATGCTTACTTTACGAGAAAACTAAAAATTGTTAAGAGAAAATTCAAAGGTAAACTTCCATTGATATGTTTTGGTTGTGGTGAGGTTCGGCATTTCGCAGCAAAATGTCTGAACATAAGTGATGGCAACTCAAAAAGAAATAAAGGCTTTAAAAATTCAAAAAGTAAAGATCCAAAAGGAACTTTCTCTCTAAAGAAGATAACTCATCATCCGATAAAGACAATGACAGCGAAGAAGAAGCCAATGAGAGAGTATTGTTTATGGCCAAGAAAAATAAACAAGAAGTATCAAACAACGAAGAAGAAGGATTGACCATAGAAGAATTTTCTAAGGAAGCAGTCAAGCTTATAAAAGAGCTCAAGGCAAAGAAGATCTGTTCCAATACTCTTGAAGAACAACTTCAACGTCTCAAAATTGAAGTTGAAGAACACAAATGTATTGAAGAGTCACTTCAAAAGAAGTTGGAAGAAAGAAACCAAGAAAGGAAAGCATTAGAAGCCGAAGTAGTCTCGCTGCGTAAGGAAGTGAAGAAGGGAAAAATTGTCCAAAACTATGCTATCAACTCAAGGGCATTGGAAGAAATCATCAACAATCAACGATCTTACAACGACAGAACTGGCCTCGGTTACAAAGAAGAAGAATCAGGACCTTCTACAACAAAATACAATGAACCTATGAGATCTGGCATGCATGTAGACTTCATTGGACAAGATTCGCAAGCACATCCTTGGAAGACAATTCCTCGACAAAGATTTCCATCCAGGTACCAACATATTTTTCATGGCTATTGTTATTCATGTGGAAAATTTGGTCATAAAGCTGTAGAATGTCGCACGTACCCTAGGAACCAATACAATTCCAGGAGATCCTTCAAATATGAACCTCCCATGTCTCAACGAAACATCAATAGATTTGAACATTTAAGAAATAATATGGAATTTTACAAATGTCAGAACTTTGGACACATAGCCAGAGACTGCAGACTTGAAAATCCTCCAAAAGAATATTCGAAGCCACAGAATGAATGAACATGGAAGAAGAAGAAGATTGATAATTGTGCTCTCGCTCTCAAGGCTCAAAACAACAAATATGTGTGGTATGTTGACAACGGTTGCTCAACGCATATGACTGGAGATAGAAGGAAATTCGTATCTCTGAAAGAGAAGAAGGATGGAACTGTATCCTTTGGAAATGATGGATCTTCAAATGCTATAGGATCAGGTACCGTCACTCTCGGAAGAAAAGATGTTATAGCCAAGAATGTTCTATTGGTTGAAAACATGAATCACAATCTGCTCAGTGTTGGAAAAATGTGTGATCGAGGACACACAATGCTATTCAACTCCACAAAATGTGAAATCAGGAAAGACAGGTATGGTAAAATTGTGGCTACAGCAAGTCGAGCTCCAAACGACATATATGTCCTGGATGAAGCAACTAAAGCATGTCTACTAGGTAAAGAAGATGAAAGCTAGTTATGGCACAAACGAATGGGTCACATAAACTTTGACAATCTTGTCAGGATAAGAAAAAAGGAAGCAGTACGAGAAATGTCGAAAATCTCAAAACCTTCCAACACACTATGTGAGGCCTGTCGGCACGGCAAGCAGACAAAATTCCAATTTAAAACAAAAGAACACTTTGCATCACATCCATTGGAATTGATACATACTAATCTATATGGTCCTATGAGAAAAAAAGGCTTAGATGGAGAATTATATTTCATGTTAATGATAGATGACTATACTAGGATGACAGCCGTCAATTTCCTAAAGAAAAAATCTGAAGCATTTGAGTGCTTTAAGATCTACAAGGAGTTGGTCGAAAATGAAACTAATTTGAAAATAAGGTGTCTAAGATCAGATAATGGCGGAGAATTCACTTCCAAATTATTTCAGCAATACTGTGATGAAAATGGAATAAAAAGACAATTTTCAACAGCACGAACACCTCAGCAAAATGGAGTTGATGAAAGAAAGAACATAACCATACAGGAAATGGGTAGAACAATGTTTAAGGACTCAAAATTGGATGAAAAATTATGGGTTCAAGAAATTGATACAGTAATCTTCATTATCAACCGAAGTATTCTCAGAAATAATTGCAACAAGACCCCATATGAATTATGGAAAGGAAAACCAGCTAATGTAAAATATTTCAGAATCTTCAGAAGAAAATGTTATATCAAAAGAGAAGATCAAAATTTGGGTAAGTTTGAATCACGTGCTGATGAAGGTATCTTTGTTGGTTACTCACGCAAAATAAAGGCCTATAAATGTTATAATCTAAGATGAAAACAGATAGTGAAGAGCATAAATGTTACATTTGACGAAGATGGTGTTCTAGGGAATAATGATGAGGATCTAGAATCTTTGAAACTTGAGACAGAGGCAGAAAAAGACACAGATAAAATTCTAGAACAAGAAGCAACTATCAACCAGGAATAAGTAAATAATGATCATCAAGATATACCAGAACAACAACAAGAAGATCCTCCAAGGAGAACAAAAGAATGGATTCAAAATAATCATCCATCAAATGAAATCATTGGTGACATAAATGAAGGTCGACAGCTTCATTCATCACAACAAGCTCACATTGATTTTCTAGCACCCTTTGAGCCTAGTAGTTTTGAGGAAGCCAGACGGAATGAACATTGGGTAGCAACTATGAATGAAGATTTGGATCAAATCGAGAAGAATAACACCTGGAAATTAGTTCCATGACCAAAAGATAAAAATGTCATTGGGACTAAATGGGTGTTCAGGAACAAATTGAATGAAGATGGACAAGTTACTAGAAACAAAGCAAGATTGGTTTGCAAAGGCTATGCACAAGTGGAAGGAATTTATTTGGATGAAACATTTGCACCAGTTGCTAGAATGGAAGCCATTCGAATGTTTCTCGCCTATGCATGTTCAAGAAAAATCAAAGTCTACCAAATGGATGTTAAGTCAGCATTTCTGAATGGAGAATTAGAAGAAGAAGTTTACATCAAACAACCTAAAGGTTTTCTACTATCAGAAAAAGAAGACTATGTTTGTAAGTTAAAGAAGGCTCTATATGGTCTCAATCAGGCTCCCAGAGCAAGGTTTGCTCATCTTGATGGATATCTACGTCAACAAGGGTTCAAGAAAGGTACTGTTGATAGCAATATTTATGTACAAATAGATAAAGATAATTTAACAATCGTTGAGGTATATGTGGATGATATAATATTTGGTAGCAATGATGATCGACTAAGTAAGAACTTTTCTACAAAGATGCAAAGTGAGTTCGAGATGTATTTACTTGGTGAGCTGACATACTTCTTAGGGCTTCAAATATCTCAGCAAGAGAAAGGAATATTTATATGTCAAGCCAAGTACATCAAGGAAATGCTCAAGAAATTCAAAATGGAAGATTGCAAAATCGTCCTTACTCTAATGGTAATAGGTTCCAAATTGAGCATAGACAACTCATCTAATTATGTGGATCAGAGGTTGTACAGATCTATGATTGGTAGTCTTCTATATGTAACAACCTCCCGGCTAGATGTTATGCAAGCAGTTGGACAAGTAGCAAGATTCCAAGTAGCACCAAAAGAATCACATATTATTATCGTCAAAAGAATTCTTCGATATCTAGAGGGCATAGAAGAATATGGCTTGTGGTATCCCAAGGGTAAAAATATCATTATTCAAGCCTTTACAGATGCAGATTGGGCAAGAAGCGTTGATGATCATAAGAGTACTAGTGGAGCAACATTCTATCTAGGTGGTTGTCTCGTATCATGGTTGAGCAAAAAGCAAACCTCAATCTCGTTATCTAAAACGGAAGCAGAATACATTGCAGCGGCATCATGTTGTACTTAAGTCCTTTGGATGAAACAAACTTTGCAAGATGTTCAAGTACAATTCAGTGAGCCTATTCCCATATTCTGTGACAACACTAGTGCCATCCGCATCTCCAAGAATCTTGTCATGCATTCAAAAATAAAACACATTCCAATCAAATATCATTTTGTTAGAGAACAAGTCGCTGAAAAGAATAGCAAACTTGAGTATGTTGGTACAAAAGAACAAATCGCTGATATCTTCACTAAACATTTACCTCGTGAAGCATTTGAATATCTTCGCCAGAAGCTTGAGATTCTCCCAAGTTCTCATTAGATTTTCCTTATTCATAATATGAAGGGGGAGTGGAAGTGTGTACAGGTCCACAGGATGGTTGTGTGTTAGGGGGAGTTACCCTTTGCCATTGATGTCAAAGTGGGAGAGAATTTTTTAGGAAGAGGTGTCATGATCGCAGGGGGAATACTTGTGTTGCCATCAATGCCAAAGGGGGAAATTGTTGGTCGGCGGTTGTCATTGAAGTCAAGCCAAGCAGCACCAGGGGCTACCCCAATATTGCATGGGATTTTTTACCTACCAAATTACTATATTCTAGGTCAAGAATTATTTTTATGGCTTCTTCTTGTCGAGATGTTTTCGTTGATATATGGCACGCCACATAATTCTTCACGGTTTGAGGAATATTCATGTTTGAAGTTCGTAACCCCAGTTAGTGGGGTAAAACCACATGGGGTTGTTGCATGGGTCATTGAAAAGTCATAATTAATATTTTTTAAGCTCCTAAAATCCCTCCCACGTTCACTTGTTGAATCCCCTCTCAACCTAAGAATTTATATAAATTGTGATCCTCATATCCTCCTTATGCAAGGGATTTCTCCATCTGAAACAGGTCATCGTGGAATTTTCGCTCTAAATTTTTTTCTACATAGATTAAGAAGCTGAAATGTTTACGAGGTGAAGCCGAAATCCTGAGGAAGCTACTGTGAAAATTTTAGATCAAGGTGCGTAAAATTTTTGGAGATATGATCTGTGAAAGTCAGTGTTTTTGTAGGCTCCTAAAATTTATCTCAAAGAAGTGACCTTGGGAAAATCGTCATAACTCTCTCTCTGAGTATCGGATTGGAATTATGTAAAAAGTGGCAGATAGTGCAGGGAATTTAATTTTCTCTCTATCAATTTTAGAGCCGAATGAAGAAACAGTGACACGTGGCATGCCGTACAAGTTTTCTCTACTGAAACAATCCATAATTAGGGCATTGTGAGAGATTGGGAATAACACTCCCTTGAAGAATCAAAATTGGGTCATAACTGTGGCATTGGAAATATGACTTAGAGGAATACTACAGGACCGAAAATCAGATATTGGGGATCTGAAATAACAAAGATATACTAGATTCAATATCAAGCTCCTAGAAGGCAAGAAAAAGCTAGATCATGTGTTGTCAAGGGCTGCAAAGGACCAGACTTTCTAGGGCAGCAAAGCAAAGCAAGGTGCAACAGAGGGTAGCATGACAAGAGCAGCAACTTAGGTGCAGAATAACAGCAAGAATTTCATCACATGAAGTCTTCAAGTGGGTAGCACTACATACAGTCACTGTAAAGGTATCATTGTACTAAGTCATTGTAAATACATTATTGTAAAAATTGTACTAATGTCTATCTGCCAAGAGTTGAAGAGACAATGTTGGGAGGTTGAGGATCATCATTAGTTGGTTGTGTCATAGTTGGGGTTATGGTCTAGTGTGTCTGCTTCTTCTACATCATTCTATATCGTTGTAAAGTGGAACATTTTCTCTGGTACGAGAGTCCATTCTTCTTTTGTTCTTTTATAGGGTGGTAGGGTGGTGCTAGGGTGAGTTGTAGCTCATTGGGTGTTGGGGCATCCGTTCAGTTAAATACTGAAGAATCTCGAGAATTGGAGCGTCCATCCAGTGGGAGCTGGAGAAGAATGCTTTTCTAGATTCTAGGAAGTTGGAGCTTTATTTTCAATTGGAGTTGAATATTAAAGAATTATTAGAAAAGCATTAGGTGGTTTTTGTCCCGGAGTGGGTTTTCACCTTAAAAACTGCGTGCATTTGTGTTCCTTTTGTTTTTTGCTATAATTGTACAAACACTGATAATAATTGAATATTAACTAATGCTCTAATTGAGAGGAATACTAATTCACCCCCTCTCTCAGTATTTCCATCAAGTTGGCCATTTTAAATGGTTTGAAAGCGGAGCAGACACATCTAGCAAATCACTTTTGTATATGAACACTCTAGAATTTTTTTTTGGATAGATTCCTCTTGCTACTTGCAAAGAGAACACCTCGAAGAACCTTGAATGCCCCCTCTTTCTTAAATTCTTAGTAGTAAAAAATTGTTTATGCACAAGGAGATAGCAAAAGGAATTTACCTTTGGATTCGAATTGGCTAACCATATATTCATCCAAGTACTCGATTTGGGGGGAGATCATTGAGGGAAGAGAAAGGATCCATAAACTTCCTTCAATGAGTACAAACAATGCTTCCATCTGAGCTGATTTTCCTCCTCTAGCCACCACGAAGCACAACCAACTATACTATCTCAAACTTTGTAAGCCAAATGTTGCAAGTTTGCAGGGACTCCTCTAGGTTCTAGCCTATCCAATTTCCTTTGTCGTCCCAATCTGAAATGTTTGTTGGTGTTGATTTACCTTGAGCACAGAAGAATTTTCTCAGAAGTAGCAACTCATAATTTCATTCCAAGGGCTTCTTATCCATTATTTTTTCTCTCCATAAATTAATGTCTCTTCCATTTCGAGGTTTCAAAAAGACATCTAAGCTTATCATATGGGTTTTTTAAGTGAGTATTTTCCATATATTTGATCCTACTTTGGGGTATTGGATTGAATCTAAGCATTGAACTCATTTTGTTCAAAGATAATTTTATTTAAGGACCACCTTCAACCAATCTTCTTCTTGAGTGATAAACCTCCATACTAAATTTTCTCGTATTGCTTTGTTCATAAGATGAGGATCTCTAATTCCAAAGCCCCCATGGGTTTTTGGATACTCAATAGTTTCCCATTTTATCAAATGATTTTTTTGTTTTCTAGAATGGTCCCCTTCCCAAAGAAACTTGTGGATTTCCCTAGCCATCACAAAGAGAACACTTTGTGGGGGAAGGAAGGAAGTGAATTGGTGCAAAGGGATAGAAGAAATAATTTCTTTAATCAACACAATGTGTCCAATTAAGTTGAGCGAGTAGGATCCACAAGTAGCAAATTTCCTTTTAGTTTTAGCGATGACACTGTCCCATGCTCACAAAGAAAGTGATTTCAAACAAATAGGAATCTCTAAATATTTAAATTATTTACAATAGTCCACAATGTGGAAGCCCATAATACTTTTTATTTATCTTTGCTTGTGAAAAGATGCATTCCATAAATAAATCTAGATTTTCCTGATTTTTTAGGCCTCCAGAGGCATCCAAAAAATTATCAAGGACCAATTTAAAATTTCGTGAAATTATTGTAGAAGCTCCTCCTAAAATGAGGGTATCATCAAAAAATTGAGAGTGATTTATATTCTTTATTCCAGGAACAAACTTGATACTGGGTTGATGCTCACGACTTCTTTCAAACTCCAACCTTCTACTAAGAGAGTCAGTCATTATGATATATAAAAAGGGAGAAAAAGAGAAACTTTGATAGAGGCCACAAGAAGCACAAAAGAATCTCACTTCCCTTCCATTTACTAGTGGTGTTGTCCAAGGTGATTTAATGTAGAGGGAAACCCAACATCTAAACTTTTCATCAAGCCAAGTTTTGACATAACCTTGAATAAATAATCATGTCTAACCCTGTCAAAGGCATTAGCCATATCCTTGGTCTTCTATTTCTTTACTAGAATGAATTTATTCTTGTACTAGGATGATATTATCAAATATTTGTCTTTTACCCACAAATCCACCCTGGTTCTTAGAGATTAATTTTAGGAGAATGAATTTCAATGCCAAGGCAAAAATATTTGAAATGAATTTATAAGAAACATTACATAACAAGATTGATTTAAACCTAGAAAAATAAGATGGATTTGCCCCATTTAGGACCAATGTTAGAAAATAAATATTGATTCCTCCACCCATGCAATTGTGTTTAAATGAGTAGTGAATCATTCTACAAAAATCATATTTTATTACCTCCCAAAATAGATGATAACAATGAGTAGAAAACTCCTCTAGTCCATGAGCTTTATCCATATTAAATGAGAACACCACTTTTTGGATTTATTCCTTTGAAAGTTCCTTCATGAGCATTAAATTGTCCCCATGAGAAAAAAAATTAGGGATGTGTTCTAGCATATATTGTTATGTCTCAAGGCTGGCGAGACAAGCGGTGTTGTACAACTCAACATAGTGGTAGAATTTCTGCTAATTGATTTTTTGAAACCCTGGAAATTTATTACCACTAATATCTAATACCTTGATGTTATTTTTCATTATCTTGTTCCTTGCTTACATTAGGGGAATTTTGAGGTCTAAAATGGGCCTCCTAAGGAAATTATAAAATAATAGTGGAAAAAATCAAATAAGATTTGATGACATCATCAAATTTTAGAGGGAAAATGGAAAAACTACTTTTTCAACTCATATTTTCAACTTATCTCCCAAAGTTTTTACTCAAATTTCGAGCGGGAGTACTCGTTGGATGCGAAATTTAATTCCCCATCCAAGGAGTACCCATGTTGCATACTTTCGATGGGTCCTACCACACGAAAAATGAGAAATACATAAAAAAAAATGTGATTACAATCACGTTTTTTATGTATTTCTCATTTTTCGTGTAGTAGAGTTCATCGAAAGTATGCAACATGGGTACCCTTGGATGAGGAATTAAATTTCGCATCCAACGAGTACTCCCGCTCGAAATTTGAGTAAAAATTTTGGGAGATAAGTTGAAAATACGAGTTGAAAAAAAGTAGTTTTATTATTTTATTATTTTTTAATATTTTTACCTTTTTATTTAAAAAATGGTGAATCATCCCCCATGGTTGACATCATCATCTTGAATCCTATTGGTTGTTATAAAGTTTATTTTTTTTGTACATTTTTCTTAGGAGGCCCATTTTAGACCTCAAAATTCCCTAAATGATTATGAAAAAAACCTTTAGTTCATATCTCTTTCCTGGAGCAATATACTATTGGATTTCTATCTCCAATCTTCTTCCTCTTTTTTCAAATCCTTATGAAAGGCTCCAAATTATCTCTTTTCCTTTATTAGCATCTCATAAGGAACAAAACCTTCCTCTATTTTGGATTGAAAGGACTTCATTCTCATTTGATGTGTTTGTATAACAAATTTTCTATCCATCTTCTGCTCGCAAAACCACTACTTCAAGGCTTCCTTGAGGCACTTTATATTCTTCTCACAAATTTAAATCAAACTACCTAGGACTCATAGTCTCCAAACTTGTTTTACCAGGTTTATAAAACCTTATTTTTTATGCTAAAGTGGATTATAGTGAAACAAAATAGGGCCATAATCCTCATCTTCTAAAATTTCCAATTCAATAGGGCAGTGGTTGGAACTGTTATAAGGGAGAATGCATGAGGAAACCATGGTATATTTTGTCATAAAGGAATCAACATTTAGAAATTGGTATAGTTTGGTGGCTATATGGCTTGGCCCATATCGCTTTCTATACTAAGTAAACGTGTTGGGGGTTGGTTTAACATCGAACAAGTTTAGGCTTTGCATAAATTCTTCCATAGTTTCTTGAAATGGATCTCTTACTAGAGATCCACCTTTATTCTCCCATTGTTGTAGAATTGTGTTAAAATCCCCTCCAAAAATACACTCTAAACCAAAAGGGAAGTTTCCCAGACCCAATAAAGAATCCCAACATGGTTTTTCTTGAAAATAGATCGGCATGTATGGAATAACAATAGAAAATACATTATTTGAATGAATATGCAAAAAAAAATGTTTCCAACCAATGAATGAATGATCATTGCTCCAATAGTTTTAGAAAAGTTTAAGCTAATAATGTTAAAACTTGTAACAACTCCGCCTTTCTACCCCCTATTTTTGTATATGCGGTCATAATTGTAAAGGAAAACATGGTAACCATGATTGGCTAAGACATATGTTATAAACAATTCAAGTTTCAACTATTTTCTTGAAAATAATGAAAATATGAAATATTGGCTTGAAGAGAGGGATACATGGATCCAAGTCGGGAGAGTGGAGAAGTGAGGATGACATCCTCAAATTCAAAGATATAGGAGGTGGCATGAAAAAATCAGACACCACCTGAAACATGGTGAAGATGCGATTGGATGGAGGAAAGTGTGAATGTTTTGTCCCTTTACATGAGGGAAGGAAAAGTGGGTAGCCTTGTAGGATACGAAGGACCTCAAGGGAAAACAAGAGGCATGGAATGAAAAAAGAGTGGAGAAGAGAAGAACAAAAGATAAATAATCACATAACAATGGACATGGAGCATAGGAGCATTGCTAGAAGTGCAATCGAGCCCTATATTATAGAATTGGGGCATCTTCCCCTATATTGATGTGGTGAGACCGTTGGACTATGTGTGTCCAAGACAGACTGGCTAGTGGGAGGGTCAAAGGATTGAACCACAGGTGGTTATTAAGTAAGATTATAAACCACTAAGTGCTTGTCGAGAAATCTAATAAACCACTTATTTATTGTTGAATGGGCTTATAAACCACTCAGGTGCTTGCTGCAAAGTTGATAAACCACTAGGAAGGGTGAACTAAGCCATTGTTGTTCTTGTTGTGAGGCTGATAAACTACCTAGATAGTGGGCTTCAGATTCCTGCGATGCTTTCTTTGAAAATACAATGGATAAACCACCTATATATTGAATTCAAACTCTTGAAAAATTCCCAAGCTAGGCCTTGGGCGAATACCCTGAGCAAGAATCCTCTTAGACTTTGGATCCGACTCAAGGGTTGTCAACTACAAGAAATATTTCAGTGTAGATGGCCTATGGTTGGGTGGAGAGTTGAAGTCCCTCCTTCAGTTGCTAGCCATTTCAAGTTATTCAAATAAATATAATGGCTTATGCATGAATGAGCTATGGGTAATAAAATTATCTGATATGTTATTGGAAAATTAATGCTTCAACATTACTCATGAAAGGTTAATGAATTCATTGTATGATCATGGTGAATTAATTGTCTTATATGTCTTTATGGATATGCTAAACTTCTGACAATATGTGATGGTTATTATTTTCATGAACTATAGGGTTTTTATTGTAGAAATTATATATAGAAACTCTATACCAATGGATTCAATCCGATCATGTAATGTACTAAAACAAGATATTGAATCCTTCTACTATATTTTCGGAATATAAAACATGATCGCTCAATCACATGCAAGTAAGAGAAAGAAAATTATCAATCACACAACACAAGATATATCTAGGAAAAGAACCTGCTCAAAACCCCTCTATCATATATTGTACATAGAACAACGTATACTTTGAAACAAGAACTATAAATTGAAAACGGGAGCTCTAGCCAAAAAAACCCAAAAAAAATATGAAAAAACGACCCAAAAACGAAAAGGGTGTATTCCAGAACGAGTTTTTTTTTTTTTTTTTAGTGTGTAAATTTGCAACATTTTTAAAATATGGCAGTAAAACCAATTTTCATGTGCCAAAAAAATGGAAAAAACACACACTGGTTGGTGCTAGAATACCATTTTTATTTTCCGAATACAATTTCAACATATTTTTAGTAATGGCGTTAAATATAAAATAATGAGATTTTAAACACATTAAAATTCTAATCATTTTTATACATGTCATTTAACATATAATATCATGACACTAACAATCCCTAAAATTCTAATTGTTTTCAACCATAATGTTAAAGATAAAATATATTTCACAATTTTTCAACCATAGAATTAAAAAATATTAACTTTTCAAAATATTTCAACCATGATATTATGAACAAATTATATGACTAAAATAACCCAATGAAACATAAATTATTCTCCAAGTTACCGTTGCATTGTCAATATTTTAGACAAATGAATTCATCATAATTAAAACATAAAATCCAAAAAACATAAAAATGACTCATAACTTGAAATATCATTTTCATTGCTCAATGCAAACATCATTTATATCAATTGTCTTACACAATTATTCAAAATCACTAATATTTTCCTGCACACCATCAGAATTCACATCTTTAGATGAATGACTCAATGCAGATGAAGATGTTCCATATTCTTTTCTTTCATCAACTAGTGCCGCATCTAAGTCAACATGCATGTCCACCACTTGAGGTTTCAAAATTCTTGTAGATCTACAACTGGGTTCAGCAGACTGCCATATCAACGCTATTTCTTTTTGGTAGCAACCTCTTAATAATATTTATCATCCTGGAGTGAATATTTCCTCTCTTTGTTAAATTGAAGTCATAAACAAGTATGTCAACTTCCTCCATTTTTTTTATCAACTACCATCTCTAGCTTGTACACACCATTGAATGGGTGTGTGTTTGTGGCATAGCAATGTACTTCAACACATATAACATCCTCATTTTTTGTAATCACCTTTATAACCTTGGCAACCCAGAATGGATAGCCATGTGGATCTTCATGTGCTAAGATTGCGATCATGTGGCCCTCCTTAATATCATGTACTGAACCTTTGTAAAGGTATTCCATGGCTTCACATTGTGCACGAGATATTCTGGAACCAATATACATTTCTATTTCCACCACATGTGTAGAATTAATAATACCATGTGATTGTTGTTTCTCAAGAATGTTTTTTTCCTCCTGTTCATTTGACACATTTTGTGGCCAAATAAATGGAATCTTCAAAATCATATCTTCATTTGCTGGTCTTGAAAGGATATCACTCTGATCATTGAAAAAGGACTCCCACCAAACTGAATCAACAACATCAAAGTACTCATATGTATATCTAATAGTTTTTTTAATTTCTTCCAGGCATTCAGAATAATCTATATCTCTATTTTCCCTTCGCGCATTATGAACTTCACCAACTGATTGTAATAACAATATATTTGACGCAAATATTGGATGATATGGAATGAAATTCAAAAATTTCAAACCTAATGATGGCCCCCAATTTGCAGTTGTTGAATACTTCTTACCCCATATAAGTATTTTTCCATCAATTTTTTTGATACGAAATTGATGTTGGAAGCTAATGTCATTAAGTTGTTCAATGCATTTCTCTTGACCATGAGATCCAAGAATAAACCTTTGCATGTCAACAATTTCTTCTAACACATGAAAAATAGGCTCTGGCATATATGATTTCTTAATACATTCAATTAATGATGGAAAGCTCCCAACATTATTCCTCCTCAATGTTACTGAAAAACGACTGAAAATATGATCACTATGGTCGTGAGTGTGCCCAACAAGAAGGAAACCAACCTTTACCTTATGAAAAATTCTCAATTCAACAAGCATGCTTAGATATCCAAAAACAATATGATTTTTGTTTTCACGACAAGTGTTGTCTAATTGTAGATACAAAATTTCAGGAATATTACCACCCCAATGAGAAAGCACATCATGAATTATGGTTATTGTCATATTTCCATGATTATGAATATTTGGAGCTGTGAAGTAAACTCTTGGCGACATTTTCCCATTGAAGACCATACAACCGACCAAGCGAAACTAGATAAAATTTTCCTCCTGCAATTTTTTTGGTGTGCGAACAAAATGTGATAGAAGTGCTTTCTTCTCGTCCATACCATCAATTATCAAACCCAAATATTTATTTGGATTATCATAACACTTCTTTCGATTCTTGTACAACTTTTTCCTTTCACTTGTTTGTTGTTCGCAATGCTCTTGAAGGGCTTTAACAATGGAATCTACACATAACATAAAATAAATGTATTAATAAATGCATTTTCATAGTTGATAACTATACAATTTAATATAATAATGTTATAAATGCTTACCTCTTTCTGATCCTTGATATTTATCCCTTTTTAGGAATACGAATATTGTTGAATTCTCTCCTCCATATCTGCATTAAATATTGATATGTAATAAAAGTACCATTTCCTTCAACAACTTTTGCATATTCCTTGTATAAGTTGTAGATTTATCGTCTTGAAAAATTATCTAGAATATATATTGTATCTCTATTTGGCATACACTCTCCATGTTTTGAAAAGAGTCTTGCAGCCATGACATTGCAGTTTTTGCTAGTGGCCCAAACTCTTGTTTATGACGAACTTCTGAATAATATATAGGATCCTTTTCCAAATTATCTTGGATTCTTGATAGATGAAAATTTCCAATTGAATGAATCATTTTGAAATCCTTTCTACAGAGCAATAAATACCAAATATGATAATCATAACATGCCAGTGTAGATTGCATGCACCCCACTAAATATGAATTATGCATGATTTTATTCATTGACAAATAGTTCTTCCTTTTCTCTAAAGAAAATTTTAAATCCATATGTTTCAAGGAATCCTTTTTACAATAGTCACTTGAAATGAGCTCACTGATAGAATTTCTTCTTGTGAGATACACTAATCTACCCCTTGTATAACTAGAACATCTTGGATGGATACCAAAAGGTCTACTCCTACTCCTAGAAACAATATTTGTTGGCAACATCTCTATCATTTCATCATTCTCTGAACAATCATTTCCATGATCATTAGGAGGAATACTATTCTTACTATGATAATTTGCAATATAGTTAGGAAATTCACCACCATCATTGTTTGAAAAATATTCATTACCATCGTCGGCAGCATGAAAATTTTCAATACCATCATTTGTGGTTTTGAAATACTGAATTGGATGATATTCTTCACCATATATATCTTTCCCTTCATCACTGCTGCTCTCAAAGTTCATAGGATTAGGACTATGTGGAAATTCTGACTCTTGATTTATTAGAAATTATTCATCCCAACCTTCGTAAATGTTGCTCCCATAGTCCTTATGATTAGGAGTAAGTGGAAATTGAGACTCTCGATTTATTTGATTTTCTTCATCCTTCCCTTCATCATTGCTGCTCTCAAAGTCCATAGGGTTAGGAGTAACTGTCAAATGTGACGCTTTATTTATTGAAATTTTTTCATCTTGCCATTCATCACTATTTCTCTCATAATCCTTAGGATTAGGAATAAGTGGCGAATGTGTCTCTCTATGCACTGAAAATTTTTCATCCTGCCATTCATCACTATTTCTCTCATAGTCTTTAGGATTAGGTCTAAGCGGCAACTGTGACTCTCTATCCACTGAAAATTTGTCATCCGACCATTCATTACTATTTCTTTCATAATCCTTAGGATTAGGACTAAGTGGCAATTGTGGCTCTCTATCCATTGAAAACCTGTCATCCTGCCAATCATCACTATTGCCCTCAAAGTCCTTAGGATTAGGAGTAAGTGGAAAATGTGAGTTTCTAGTTTTTTGAAATTCTTCATCTTTCCATTCATCATTGTTGCTCTCATAGTCCATAGGATTAGGAATAAGTCGAAATTTAGACTCTCTATTCATTTGAAAACCTTCATCTTTCATTTTTTCACTACTTCTCTCGTTATATTCACCAATATTAATAGAGTTGTTACATGACGAAGATGTTGATGCTTCATAAAACGAAACTTCACTATCAGAGGAATCCATAATACTCAAACAAGAAATGGTGAATGATGCAAATGATCTCTCTCCCAATGATAATATATTGCTGAAACAATGAGAAATTCCCTCCAAAAATTCCCTCCAAAATTTTTCACTAAAATGTTTTTCTTGAAGTATGTCCCTCCAAATTTTATTTAAATGATTTATTTGAAAATTAGTTATTCAAATATTCCCATAATATGGACCTTAATTTCGAATTAAATTCCCTAGAAATTTTTCTCTTAATATTTGTTTTCAAACTAAAATAATTTTAATTAAATTATATAACTTTGACTACATTATAAATTTTATTTTTTTAATATTCATCAATATTTTTTATCCCACCTTCACCCTGTCGTAAACAATTTTGTTATTTTTGCTTTATAAGAAAATTCAATTTCACTATTCCACATGTGAAATCAAGATTTCTCGAGGTTTGTTTAAAAGTTTGGAACGATTTTCTAGAGCAGCAACATTGTCAACAGGAGATTTTCACTTTTGAAAGGTTAGTTTTGTTTCTATTATTCTGAAATTTTTTTTTTAGACAGAAACGGATAATTTTTATTAAAAGGCACCAAAACAGTAGCCATAAGAAATTACATTACTGCTCTGGCTGAGAGCGCAGAGCAGAGTTTTTCTATTGAGACAGAAATAATTGAAGCAGAGACTGAGGACGCCCAACTGGAGATTTATGTTTGCAATGCTATCTTGGTCGGAGGGAGCGCTGGAAAAGGCATCGGAAGGGGAAACCCTGAGAATGCCGGAAGGGCCACGGATGAGCGCAGGAAAATGTGTGGAGCAGGCAACTTGATTTCCATCCGTATCAGCAAACAGGTCCGTAATTTTGCAGTTCAGGAGGCCGTGAGTAGTTCCCTCCTTTCGATTTCCTGTGGATCCACTATGAATAGATGACAGAGCATATTTGCTTTTACTAATAATGCTGAAGATGATCGCCCAGCACCCTCTCATCAGATTTCAAATAGTAACATCAGAGAAAGAAGGGAGAGGACACAGGTCGAGAATATGGGAATAAAGGTCAGGCTGCTTCTTAAAGGAAGGAACCAAGTTCTTTAACAACTGGTCATTTAAAATGAAAATGAAACGGAACCGACAGGGTGAATGAAGGATGGGGCTTGGAATCAGAGGAATACCCAGAAGGGAAGAGGCCCAAAGATCACCGATCTTAAGGGATATTGCAGATTGAGTCAGCATGATTAACTGAAAGAGATCTTTTACTCCGAAGAGAGCCTAGATTGGCTTCCTTGTCCGCCTGGGAATTTAACTTCCTAGGAATATGATAGAATGAGATCTTGTGGAATTTTGGTATTATAAGTCTGATTTTCCTGAGGATGGAGGATAAATGGAGCTGAGAAGGATTCTTTTGGGTTTTCAACGCCTGGATAATGAGCCTGGAGTCCCCGAAGACAGAAATGGAGAGGAAGTTACCTTTAATCGCTTGATTTAGACCCTGCCATAGAGCAAGAGCCTCCACTCTGTTATTAGATTCCTTGCCCAGCCCCCAGGCAATACGAAGCACATCTGAACCATCAAGACCCAAGAGAACCCCGCCGCCTCCTGCGATACCAGGGTTGCCTTTGGAGGCCCCGTCAAAAAATAGACAGTGTTCATTCAGAGCCGACCTCCACTTAATGAATTCCTGCTCGTCCAGTCAAATTTCCCAGTTGGAGTGAGCAATAGCGGGAGGGATGGAACATTCCTTATGATTTGGGACCAGCCCTTTCAACTAGAGATCCTCTTCACTGTCCAGAACTTTTCCAATATTTTTGGCAGAATTGGCTTCTAGAGCTTCTCCCAAAAAAGCTTTGACTTTAATGATGACCCTGGTCGGATTGTAGCTTTCATTCCTGAATAATCTGTTGTTCCTCTCCAGCCACAGCTTCCAGCAAACAAACTTGGGAATCCACATCCAGCAAGTCTTGAGAAGGTGTTTTTTGGAGAGACCAAACGGAGATAAATTGATCCAGTTTTGAGTAAGATTTGGGATGTTCCCTGGAAGCTCTATTTTGTCAGAATCTAGCATCAGGACCCCCTTCCAGACTTCTTGAGCAAAAGGGCATGTTAAGAACAGATGATCAGCGGTTTCTTCATCCGACATACAAAGGGTGCACCTGGATGGTCCTTCCATACCACGCCTACGGAGATTATCTCTAGTGAGGATGCTATTGTGAACTAACGTCCAGCAGAAGAAATCAACTTTGGGAAGAGAGGGGAAAGCCCAAATAAAATTCCATTGAGCAGGATCCGGAGGAACATTCGTAATGGCCATCATACTTTTGTAACCTTCAGTAGCTGAATAAGAACTTGAGATTGATCCCCACCCTCGTTTTTCCTTAGCAGAAGCTTTTAAAGGGGATTTCCCTTGGAGTCTATCCAAAAGAACCGAGGCTTCACCCTCCAGCCCCTGAGGAACCTCCCCCAGGTGCCAGTTGTCCCATAGACAAGTTGCATCCTCCGTCCAAATGGAGATGTCCCAGAGGGTATTTAAATTGCGGGCCTAAAGCCAGTCTTTGATATTGGCAAGATATTCCATCTGATTCAAAGGTTGATCACCAAGAATTGGATCATCCCAGATTCTTATTTTTTGCCCATTACCTGGAATCCAGTACAGATTGTGGCTGAAATGCGCCAAGGCTTTGAGACAGAGTTTAAAAACAGGAGAACCTTTGGAGGTTCTAGGAAGCTGGTCCAAGCATCTTAGGCGCTTCCCATGAAAATATTTTTTCCACAGGACTTTCTTGCTCCAACTTAAATTTCCAGAGACAATGTTCCATAGCAGTTTGGATCCCAAAGCCAGATTTTGGACAGCCAGATCGCGCATTTGGAGACCTCCTTCCATAAATGGTTTTTTAATAGTGTCCCATTTAACAAGATGCAGTCTTCTTTCATTATTTTTTCCCCCTTCCCACAGAAAACGCCTCAGAAGAGCTTCCATTTTGCTGATGAAGGTTTTAGGGGCAAGGAGGATGGAGTGCTGATATAACGACAGACTTGAGAGAACAACTTTCATCAGAATTATCTTTCCAGCATTATTCAGCCATGAAGCTCCCCAGGCTTGGATTCTGAGTTTAAGCTTGTCCAGCAGGGGTATCCAATGGGCTACTTTAGGATTGGTCTTGAAGATTGGAATCCCTAGGTATTTAAAAGAGTCCTAGGCCTAGAACCCTTCCATATCAAGAATCCTTGCAATTTCTGATAATTCCTTTACCGAGCAGTTCCAGCCATAGATTTTGCTTTTTAGGTAGTTGATCTTGCTGCCCGAGACCTCTCTATAAATGTCCAGCTCCTTCTTGAAGGATCTAGCAGAATTTATGCTTGCCCCACCAAGCAATAAAGTGTCATCAGCAAATTGGGCATGGTTTATGTCTTTGAAATTGCGAGCCATACGAAGGCCAGGAAGGATTTGAGTCTGTTGAGTGTGGTCGAGTTGAAAACTGAGCACTAAGGCTTGGATGGCATAAAGAAGCGGGGAAAATGGGCAGCCTTGTCTTAGGCCCCTAGAGGCTTGGAAAAAATCTGAGGGTCGCCCATTAACCAACGACGCTATCCAAGGAGAGGCAATGCAGGCTTTTACCCAATTAATGATGGCTGAAGAGAAGCCCATTTTCTTCATTACAATAAACAGGAAATCTGTCTCACCCTATCAAAGGCATTTTCCAAATCAAGCTTAATCACCATACCTTTCTCCTTTCGATGATAGCTTGAATGAATAGCTTCTTGCACCAGCACAATATTGTCCAGAATCTTTCTCCCTTTGATGAATCCTCCTTGGTTTTCAGGGATAATGACCGGCAGAATTTTCTTGAGGCGATTGGCTATAATTTTGGTGATCAACTTGTAACTAGAGTTACACAACGAGATTGGCCTGAATCTGCTGAAATCAGATGCGCTTTTCTCTTTCGGAATCAAGGCAAGAAATGCTGAGTTGATGTCGCCTCCGATCTTTGCGCAAGATTGAGATTTCCTGACCATTCTCAACAGGTCATTTTTTATTGTGGCCCAACAGGATAGATAGAATCTAACAGGGAACCCATCCGGGCCAGGAGCTTTATCCGGTTCCATAATATCCAGGGCTTTTTTAAGTTCATTCATGCTGATTGGAGCAGTCAGCATAGAATTTTCAGAATCTTGAACACAATGAGGAATTAAATCCATCGGATAGGCATGAGGATCCATTGGTGGATCATCGAGGGCAGAGTAAATATCTTTGAAGAAAGAGTGAGCTGCCCGCTTGATGCCTTCAAAATCCTTAACCACTGCATTGTGGTGGTGAATTTCTTTAACAGCTTTGAAGTGCTTGCGAGCTTCAACTTGTTTGTGGAAGAAGCTAGTATTTTTGTCCCCGACCTGTAACCAGAGCGTTCTGGATTTCTGTCTCTACAACTCTTCTTCTTCCCTACTTGCTTTGTGGAGTTATTTTTGCAGATCATTTTCTCTTTGAAGGAGGTCTTGGGAAACAACAGAATTTTCCAAAGTTAATTGATGGGCAGCAAGACTGTCCAGGGCCTCCTTTCTTTTGGAGGAGGGAGTTTTCAACGTTCTAGCCCACTCCTTGAGCCTTCTTTTTAGCCCCCTCATTTTTTCTTCCCACACGTAGAAAGGGGAACCATGTACACGTTTGTTCCAGGCATCTGAGACCATCTCTTGGAACCCATCATGCTGAAGCCACAATGAGCTGAATCTGAAGGGAATAGGCCCAAGATTTTTTTCCATGGAAAGCTCAAGGAGAATGGGTTTGTGATCAGAGGTGCTGTTTGGCAGAATTTTGGAAGAGGCCATTAGACCGCAAGTCAGGAAAGAGGATTGGACGAGAAATCTATCCAAATGAGCAGCAATATGGCTTGGGCCGACCCTTTTGTTAGACCAGGTGAACTTCCCAGATGTGGGCTTGATATCCTCCAGCTCCCAACCCAACATAATGTCTTCAACCCACTCTCTAGCTGGATCCCTGACCGGGGAGCCACCTTTTTTCTCATTTACAGCAAGAGTGACATTCATATCACCTGCAATAATAATGTTTTCTGGATTGTGCAACAAAAGGTAGGACAAAATCGAATCCCAACAATATTTTTTCTCAGATGGAAGGACATGAGCATATATATTGAACATACTTACTTGTTGGCTAGAATCTTTATGAAGGAGCTTCGTGAGAAGCCAATGGGGGGAGCAATATTTCTGAATCAGGTCATAGATAGAGCTATCCCAGAAGGAAGCGATTCCCCCGGAGGCACCTCTCGCACTGACGACACTCCCAATACCTTTAGGCCAGAAGGTTTTGCTAGCATGGAGGAGGGGAAGTTCCTCCAACTTTGTCTCTTGGATGAGAAGGATTTCAGGCGAATACATTCTCACTATATCTTTCAAGGCATCTTCTTTTAGCCTGCTGCCTAATCCTCTGCAGTTCCAGGAGACGTATTTCATTATTTATTGGCTTGGGAGGTAGTGGCTCCTTTTGGAGCCGTGCCATGCTTGCGCCCGGATCTTGTATTCATCATTCCCTTGAGTGTTTTTTGAGAGCCTTGGAGAACATCCAGATAAGTTTTCTCCTCTCTCTGTTTCTTCTTTGATTTTCGACCCCTGGCCGATTTGATAGGGGTGACTTGTGAGCTGTCTGATTCATAGGCTCTTTCTTCTGAATCTTCATCAGATTCGGAGGCCAGGATGATATGCTCTTCTTTATCTACATTTCCTTCATTGCCAACATCTGCTGGGGGGGTGATTGTTCCAGTACCAGTTTCTTCTGCGTTCTTCGACAAGTCTTCCGGTTCTTCTTAAGCCCCGATGGTTTCTGCGTTCCCACCTGAGGAGGAGCCAACCTTTGGAGCTTCATTGGCCTTTGGCTTGGTCTGAGGCTTCCCCACTGGTCCAGAATTTTTCTTCTCAGTTGGCCGTGGAATAACCTTGCCTCTTTTGATTTCTTTCCATCCTTCTTCGTCCTCCTTAGTCCCTGCTGGGGATTTAGGACAATTCCGTTGGAAGTGTCCATGTTCATGACAGGTTCTGCATTTGAAAGGCAGTTGATCGTAGTCCAGCTTTTGGTAGTGTTGCCATTCTCCCACTGTAAGTTTAATCGCCTCAGGCAAACCAGCTTCTAAGTCGACTTCCACACAGATTATTGCACAGGTGTATTGGCCTTTGTTATCTGCTTTGCCAATGAATCTACCCAGCCCGTTCCCAATCCTTTGCAAAGATTGATAGCTCCAGCAGTGGATCGGAAGGTTGGGGAGCCGAACCCAGACTGGGACCTCCTTAGGAACATCAACAGGGATCGAAGTCAGGGGTCCATTTATTGAGATACAGACCCTGATTTCCCATGAAATACGGTCCATTTCTAAATACCAGATCTCGGTCTTCTTTGGAGGTGAACTCAAAAATGAAAAAGCCTCTGCTAACCGCATAGCAGATCACATTGTTTTTCAGCTGTGGCCTCCAGTTGCGTTGAATCCAGTAATCCGTGGTTTTTGTAGATGGCCATCGACCCATAAATTGCCCAACTAGCCCTCTATCAGCAAGGGCAAGGGCAATTTTAATCGGTTGTTCTTCTTGCAGAGCGATCTCAGGGATTTCCTCAAGTTTTTTAATGAACTTTGGAACCTTAGGGGCTAATCGCTTCTTCCCTTTCTATGATAACAAGCGACGGAAAGCTTCTTCAGACGATAGCGGAGGGGTGGGAGAGGGTTCACCACCCCCGGGATCACCCATGGCAGTTGTTTAGTCAATTTAGTGTGTCCTAAATTGCTAACATAAATTATCAACCAGGGATTCGTAAGCTGACGACGTGTGGCGCACTATATGTGCAAGATAACCTATTTCTTACTTTTTGTCGTTTTTGGATTTTTATTGATCTTGGTTGGTTTCCTAATGTGAGATGGAAATTCTAAAATAAAAACAAGTATGGTTATGATTGTTCAAGGCAATGATATCCTTTATAATGATTTACCAACTTAAAACTTAAAAAGGAATTTGAAACATACAATGACAAAACTTGAAAGGAAATGAAAATGTGTTGCTAGCCTAATAAATCAAACAGTGAACTATTGAGTATGAAAACCAAATTATCCTTGCTGCTGTCTAAACACAAAAGAAACTATGCTTAAAGAAATCCAAGAATTGTAACAAAGTAAATCTAAATCAAATTACATCAACTTATATTCTGATCCCTCACCATTAGTCCAGCTATGGCTTTCGGAGGTAACCATAAACAACTTGAGCAATCTGATATCTAATTTGCAGAAAAAGAAAATAATATCAAACTACACACTCATACTTCAATCCCTCACCATCAGTCCAGCTGTGGCTTTCGGAGGTAACTGAAAATGACATGAGCAATTTAATATATCTAACTTGCAGAAAGTAAACTAATATCAAACTACACACTCATACTTCACTCCCTCACCATCAGTCCAGCTGTGGCTTTCGGAGGTAACTGAAAATGACATGAGCAATTTAATATATCTAACTTGCAGAAAGTAAACTAATATCAAACTACACACTCATACTTCAATCCCTCACCATCAGTCCAGCTGTGGCTTTCGGAGGTAACTGAAAGTGACATGAGCAATTTAATATATCTAAATCTTACTACTAAATCAAATGTGCAAGACTGAAATAAACAAATAGTGCTGGAATTAAACAAAAACTAAGAAAAAGAAATCAGCAGAAGGACAATATTGATTCCATGTCATTAGTCAAAAGATATGCAAATGCCCGGGCTACCATGAAAAATTATGCTAAAAGCTATGATTTCAGAAAGCAATCTAAGTAAGGAAATATGACAAAACATAATTGAAAGCAACTTATCTAGAAAACATGTAAAAGCCTCCTTGGATAGCAGGGGCCCTCTGCTACCAATTTGGTGAAGTCCTTCAGCTCCTTAAAGTTGCAATCAAAACAACATCAAATAACTGAATTTCTCTATTAAAAAGAACTCACAAATCTACATCCCATTCCATCTTGAACTTTGTTACAAAAGACTTCTCTACTACTTTTTCACTACTTCCTCATTACTTTCTCATTACCTATGATAGGAGAAAGCTTCTCCTATTTATACAAAATATGAGGAGTCATCTCATTAATGAGAGTCCATGAATCTCTCCCTCCATCTCTAGAGTTACAATCAAAATAGGAAATGATAAGACACATGTCTTTCTAGAGTTTCAACACAACTAAGAGATGAGACACATATCCTCTTAGAGTTTCAATACAACAAGGAAGTGAGACACATATCCTCTTGATCCCATAATCTTCTCCAACCAAATTCGAATTTGGCCTTAGAGTGCCACATAAGGGTCTTCTGGAAGTCTCCTTTTGACCTACACATGTCACAAAACTCATAACACATATATAGATATATGAAACTATGTTAATTTTCTAGTTTCTAATCATAAATTCACTTAAAATACATAAAATAAATAACTTTGGAAAACAAGGATCCTAACCCATATATTTATGAAAATGGTTGCTTGATGTAGGGTTTTAGGTCAAATGGCTATGAAATAAGAGCTAAATGGTTATGACATAATGAAAATATGTATGAATATGGAGAACACTTTTGAGACTCAACATACCCCCCAACTGAAGTTGTTGCATGTCCTCATGCAACTATTGCAATGATTCATTTGTCCATGAGTTGATCTTTTATGAGTTTTGACTCATATAGATTCATTCTAAACTTTGCTTCTTGATATTTTCCTTTTTGGCAAAGTATAATACATTTGATTGCAACATTTTTTTTTTTTTCAATGGTTGGTTCTTGTGTGACAACCATTTTTTTTTTTTTTGAAGCATTGGTTCTTGTGTAACAATGCTTTATTTTCTTTGTTGCATCAAAGTTCATGAAAACATTTAGAATCAATTACTTCATCAATGAATTGATCATTTGCAAGGCATATAATCTTTTGGATCATGTTGCAACAATAGTTGGTTGGGAAGTATATGTGTATGGAAATAAAATGAAAATGTGTCATAGTGTATGACATGTGGATATGAAATGATGTCCCTTCCCCCAACTAAAGATATGACAATGTGAAAAAGGGAGTGAGGAATTTTTCCAAAGTTACAATTTTAGCATTCTAATGAATTACATGACTAAAAATTAGAAAACAACATACCTTCACTTACCTTAAATGTGGATGAGTTGTGTATGTGTGGTGGCTGCAAAATTCTGATCATATTCTTCTTCAAGTGGTTGAACAAGAGGAGTCATGGATAAAGAGATGAGATGACTTTTTATTGCTTCTACTAAAACTTGCTGAATCTGCTCCAAAATGCTGAAAATAATAGTCTTCATGTCTTCAAAACTCATTGGCATAATTCCTACTATGTGAAAAGATGTTCTGATGTCGAACATAGTCGGAAATTGTTGGCTTAGTGGCCATTAATGGATGCCACTAGTGAACATGAGAACTCTCACCATTGATGACAATGAGAGTCAAGATGCCCAAACACATCTTGCTAGGTACGAATGATTTTGCTGATGTCGAGTCACCTAGAAGATCTGACGAACAAGAGACATTAATGTATTCCCATTGTTTGTCAGCATGAGAACTTGCCATTAAGGCATGCAAGCTTCAAGGTGTTTTTACAAAGAACTTAGACTCAAAGGACTATGGACTCAATAATTTGCATTGCAGCAGGGCTTATTTGCGGAATGAAAATGACAAGAAATGGAAGATGAAAATGGAAAATGGCAATGGAAAGTAGAAATAGCAATGGGCAATAAGCATGTGAATGAGCCTCTTGCCTTTATTTGTGGTTATGAATGGACAAAAAGAAATGGAAAGTGGATGTGAATGTAAATGGAAAATATGAAGTGAAATGAGGTGAGTGGTTTATTATGAGGTATGGATGTGATGGAGACAATAGTATCTGAAAGTTTTTCAAGTGTTTGGATCTGATTTTGCATCAGCATATTTTCTCCTCTTTGTTGCTGATCATCCTCTTATGAAACAAATTGGTCTCTTAGAGAGACACCATTCTCTTGTAGTCATTTGTCCTTCCTCCTGGAACCTGAAAAAAAACTAATACTTTTTCTGCAATGGAATGTAAAATTATCAAAGGAAGAGAGGTGATCAATCTCTCTAGTTATGATATTTACACACAAAACTAAGAATTTGTATTAATGAAACAAGTTCTCAAAGGAAAAATCAAAAGAATTTATACCTATTTTGGAATTAGTGCCTCAAGTTGAATGTAGCTTCTTTTCAGCAATTTATTTCATTATTTACCATTTCAAACTCTAATGATGGATTTCTCATTGTGTAGATCTTGTTGAGACCTTTCCAACAATACTTAAATCATCAAAATCTGATTTTGTATGAGAAAGTTAGGCTGATTTGAACAATGAGGTTTTTCAGCTGCGGAATTGGACTTTAGATGCGGAATTGGAGAACAGCTGCGGAATTGGACTTTAGTTGCAGAATGTCGACGGTTTCTGTAGCTAAAAATCTTGAATAAAAAGTTAGCCATTCATCTTTCATCATCAGTCCAAAATTAATCAATACCTTCAGAAAAACGAGCAAATAACTTATTCATTTCATTGATTCAAATATTTTTTTTTATTATTATTTTTTTTAATCAAAACAAAATTGAAAAAGAGAAATGCAAATTTTTTTTTTTTTTTTAATAACAAAATTGAAAAAGAGAAATGCAATTTTTATTTTTATTTTAATTAAAATAACAAAATTGAAAAATACAATTTTTTTTTTTTTAATATTATATATGTTACATTTTTTTTAAAAAATATACATATATAATTTAAACAAAACAATTTATTAAATAAGAAAATTAAAAATAAAAACTAAAAACAAGAATGTCATTCTCCTATTGTATACAAGCGAACTCCAATAATTCTAGTTGCTGCAAATCAAGATCCAAAGAAGTTGGGAGCTGATGCATATGACTTCGCTGTAATGAAGAATGATACTGCATTTGCTGTTGTTGTTACAAATGTTTCAATATTTGTGCATCCTTTATCAGCAATTTATGTTCAACATTTTTTATTAACTAGTCAGAAGTGTCAGCCGTTCAAACAATGCAAGGAAGAAGAATTAATGAAATCCAACATTTCAGAAAGTAGACGAAGTCAATTTGAATTCAAAAATGAGTGGAATGTGGATTGAATGCCACATTAAGAATTTGTATTCAACTTGGATTCTTCTCCCTGGAGATCAGGAAACCGAATTATGACTGAAATCAAGCAAAGTGCCGTTCAAACTCTCCACTGTGCAAACAGAAAATCGTTTTTCCTCACGCGGCAGACAAAAATGGCCTTCAAAGAACCGAGAAATTATCCCAGACCGCCACGAATTTCCTAAAACGGTTTTTGGGTTATCTAATTGACCACGTTGGCGAAAAAACCCATGTCTCGATTTTTCAAAATTCATCATAAATCGTTCAGAAAATGCGTTTCAAATTGACGTGTCAATAACATTTTGCGTTTTTCTGGGTTCTGCCTCAGCAAAAAAAATCGTTTTTCTCAGAACGTGGTTAAAAATTGCGTTTCGTATTGACCATTGTCAGGACTGATAGGTTTTCCATTATCTCCTGGCAAGTAAGTAGATTGAGGAAGATCCAGCTCTTGGAATCTGAATCCAGTGGGTCAACAGCTGGGTATATTCTAAGTTCTGAGATCTGCCTAGATAACACAGTGGTGGCATCAAGATGGGCAAATGTTGTTGCAGGTGCTGGATTTGTCAAATCATCTGCTGACACATATATAGCTTGCACGGAAGTAATGGAACCCTTCTTGGTTGTTGTAATACGTTCTTGCAAACCGCCAAAATCAGTAGACAAAGTGCGCTGGTATCCAACAGTTGAAGGAATACGTCCCAGCAAAGCAGACACTTCAGAGTTTGCTTGTGTAAAACGGAAAATGTTGTTAATGAAGAGCAACACATCCTGGCCTTCGGCATCTCGAAATTGCTCTGCAACAGTCAATCCTGTAAGCCCAACACGAGCACGAGCACCAGGTGGTTCATTCATTTGACCATATACAAGAGCACACTTGCTTTCACCCTGTTTTTCGCCAAGCTTGATAACACCACTCTTAATCATTTCCCTGTATACATCATTGCCTTGTTCTCTTACATGTAGCCGTCTTATGAATCTCAAGGAGCGTTTGGTGATGGGGGGCTATGGCTTTGTTTATTGATTTGTTTTTTTTTTGTTGTGTTGTTTTTTTTTTTTTTTTAAATTTGTTTTTGTTAATAAAACTTTATGTTATATTTTTAAAAATTAAAAATACACATATATATTTTACTAAACAAAATGATTATTTATTTATTTATTTATTTGTTTTTTTAATAAAATTACACATGTTAAATTTTGAAAAATTATAAATATACATATGTAATTTACTAAACAAAACAATTTATTGATTTTTTTTTTTTTTTTTTAAAATGATTTGTTATTAAAATTATACATATATTTTCAAAAATTTTAAAAATATACATATATATCTTAGTAACAAAACAATTTAATTTTTTAATTTTTTCATTTTTTTTTAATTGATTTGTTTAATACAATTATGTATGTGATATTTTCAAAAATTTAAAAATACACATATATATTCATTAAACAAAACAATTTATTGAATTCAAAGTTTTTCATGAAAACAATTTTTTTTTTTTAAAAATTGTTGAATCAATTGAAATGATGAAGTTTTATTTTGTCTCCTTTTTTTTTTCACATAACAATTCTTTTTCTGATCCTCCAGATCACACAAAGTGCAGGAGGAGAGCATATTCAAGAATTATTAATTTTTTTACATAACAATCCTTTTTCTGATCCTCCAGATCACACGAAGTGCAGGAGGAGAGCATACTCAAGAATTATTAATTTTTTTTTTATATGTAAGAAATAAGGCTACCTAGTTACACTTCCCCGGCAATGGCGCCAAAATGTTTAGTCAATTTAGTGTGTCCTAAATTGCTAACATAAATTATCAACCAGGGATTCGTAAGCTGACGAAGTGTGGCGCACTATATGTGCAAGATAACCTATTTCTTACTTTTTGTCGTTTTTGGATTTTTATTGATCTTGGTTGGTTTCCTAATGTAAGATGGAAATTCTAAAAGACAAGTATGGTTATGAATATTCAAGGCAATGATGTCCTTTATAATGATTTACCAAACTTCAAACTTAAAAAGGAATTTGAAACATACAATGACAAAACTTGAAAGGAAATGAAAATGTGCTGTTAGCCTAATAAATCAAATAGTGAACTATTGAGCATGAAAACCAAATTATCCTTGCTGCTGTCTAAACACAAAAGAAACTATGCTTAAAGAAATCCAAGAATTGCAAAAAAGTAAATCTAAATCAAATTACATCAACTTATATTATGATCCCTCACCATTAGTCCAGCTATGGCTTTCGGAGGTAACCATAAACAACTTGAGCAATCTGATATCTAATTTGCAGAAAAAGAAACTAATATCAAACTACACACTCATACTTCAATCCCTCACCATCGGTCCAGCTGTGGCTTTCGGAGGTAACTGAAAATGACATGAGCAATTTAATATATCTAACTTGCAGAAAGTAAACTAATATCAAACTACACACTCATACTTCAATCCTTCACCATCAGTCCAGCTGTGGCTTTCGGAGGTAACTGAAAATGACATGAGCAATTTAATATATCTAACTTGCAGAAAGTAAACTAATATCAAACTACACACTCATACTTCAATCCCTCACCATCAGTCCAGCTGTGGCTTTCGGAGGTAACTGAAAATGACATGAGAAATTTAATATATCTAAATCTTACTACTGAAACAAATGTGCAAGACTGAAATAAACAAAGCAGTACTGGAATTAAACAAAAACTAAGAAAAATAAATTAGCAGCAGAACAATATTGATTCCATGTCATTAGTAAAAGGATATGCAAATGCCCGGGCTGCCATGAAAAATTATGCTAAAAGCTATGATTTCAGAAAGCAATCTAAGTAAGGAAATATGACAAAACAGAATTGAAAGCAACTTATCTAGAAAACATGTAAAGCCTCCTTGGATAGCAGGGGCCCTCTGCTACCAATTTGGTGAAGTCCTTCAGCTCCTTAAAGTTGTAATCAAAACAGCATCAAAGAACTGAATTTCTCTATTAAAAAGAACTCACAAATCTACATCCCATTCCATCTTGAACTTTGTTACAAAATACTTCTCTACTACTTTTTCATTACTTCCTCATTACCCATGATAGGAGAAAGCTTTTCCTATTTATACAAAATATGAGGAGTCATCTCATTAATGGGAGTCCATGAATCTCTCCCTCCATCTCTAGAGTTACAATCAAAATAGGAAATGATAAGACACATGTCTTTCTAGAGTTTCAACACAACTAAGAGATGAGACACATATCCTCTTAGAGTTTTAATACAACAAGAAAGTGAGACACATATCCTCTTGATCCCATAATATTCTTCAACCAAATTCGAATTTGGCCTTAGAGTGCCACATAAGGGTCTTCTAGAAGTCTCCTTTTGACCTACACATGTCACAAAACTCATAACACATATATAGATATATGAAACTATGTTAATTTTCTAGTTTCTAATCATAAATTCACTTAAAATACATAAAGTAAATAACTTTGGAAAACAAGGATCCTAACCCATATATTTATGAAAATGGTTGCTTGATGTAGGGTTTTAGGTCAAATGGCTATGAAATAAGAGCTAAATGGTTATGACATAATGAAAATATGTATGAATATGGAGAACACTTTTGAGACTCAACAACAGCAGCTATGGTTCGAAGCAAATGAAGAAATCAATCCATGCCCCATAATACAACACCCCTGCAGATCCAAAATATAGGGGGCCAAAGCGCCGCGCTGTTGACCAGAGCGCCGCGCAGGTTCAGAGCGTTGCGCCCAGTCAGGAGAGAAATCATTGCGCAGCTCAACACAGGAACTGAAGAAACCAGACCTTATTCTGAAAATTAGTAAGCTATTAAAATTAATTAAATTCAAGTTGCTTTTAACCGTTAAAATTTTTCCAACTTTTTCCATTAATTCTTTTAGGTAGAAAATGATTTTTTTTTGTATCTAAAAATAAAATAAAAATTAACATGCCCATTGTGGGTGGGTCCGCCCGGGGTAGTACATGGCCGATCTGGCCCAAGTGGGTGCGACCACCAGCCCCTTGGGCAAACAGAGGGGCCGATTCTGAGAATTGGCCCCCCTTCTTGACCAGGGAGCCGGTGGGTGTGCCCACTTGGGCTAGGGCACCCGTGCTGCGGGTGAACCCGCCCATGGGGCGACCTCTGCCCGAGCTCGAGGGCCACCCCTTGGGCTTCCTTAGGCTCGAGTGGACGTCGCCTTGTGGGCACGTCTGCCCGCAGCACAACGCCAAGGGGTGGCCCTAGGGCTCGGGCGGACGTCGCCCCGTGGGCGTTGTGCTGTTGTGGCCATTGTGCTGCGGGTGGACATGCCCATGGGGCGACATCCGCCCAAGCTCGAGGGTGCCGAAGGAAAGGAGACCGATTCTAAGAATCGGCCCCTTGTACATATAAAAAAAAAATATTAATTTTTTTTATATGTTCAAGGGGCTAATTCTTAGAATCAGCCCTTTGGGCATAAAAAAAAGAAAAAAACTATTTGCCCAAGGGACCCTTTGGGCATATAATTTTTTATTTTTTTTTCTATGGCCAAGGAGCCAATTCTAAGCATATAATTTTTTTTTGTTTTTTAAATGCCCAAAGGTCCGATTCTCATAATATAATAGTAATAATTACTGAGGAACTACACCTTAGCTAATTACTGAAAATGTGGGAGATGCATCCACAAAAGAAAAGAAGTTGGTTTCATACTGGAAGAAATCAATAGTAGTGAACCTTTCAAAATATGCATGGTTTCTGAAAGATATAGAAGACGAATCTATGCAATTACATCTATAGTCTAGTAAGAATTTTGATTCTGAAAGTTATGACCTGGTCTGAAAAGTATTGGACCTATATATTCTTCCAAATACTGAAAGTGTTTATATACTATCAAAACCGCCCAAGTCACATGATAAACATAAATATCAATTTACATTGTTGATGTATAACATGGGGGAAGATTCTTCAAATATATGCAAACAAATCGTACAAAATATTGCACAGAAGATTGTAAGTATTTTTATTTACACTTATTTGTTTTGTGTTATTTAAATTGTATCATTGTATTTTTAATAACTTAGTTAATATTGACATATTATATTTTGTTTTACAGGATTTTGATCAGGGAATTTTAATTATGTTGGGGGGAATCTATTATATAGAGTGAGATATTATGAAATTAGTCTCCATTTTCCATGAATATGAAGCAGAAGATATGGGAAAGAAGAAAAAAAAAAAAACTTCGTGATGCTACAAGATTGTATCAAAGGGATCAATCTAGTAAAGGCAGACATGTTACTTTTCAAAATGAGGAAGTTGAAGTTGAAGATGAAGTTGAATCTGAAGCTGAAGATGAAGAATGTGTTGCCATATATGAGGATCATATTACAACCGATGTTATAAAAGAGAAGAGCCATAAAAAAGAAAAAACAAGAATGCCCATGAATGTCTCCCTTATAGTTGATGATGAGGAGACTGTTTTGGTTCAAGAAAATATCATAAGCAATAGGAGGAAGAAACAAAAAATTGGTCATTCCGAAAATATCATGGAGAGCAGTGAAGGGCCTAGTGAAAACTCCAAAGAAAGTAGGGAAATAATTACGCCAGGAGCTGATTTAGAGGATGGAGTTATGAAAACAAAACAAAATTACATTTGAAATCATTTTGCGAAGACAAATTTAATTGAGGGTGGTCAGTTATTTCAACTTAATGTCATTCAAGTATACAAGACAAATGAAGGAAAATTCAAATATCAAATTAGAAAGCCACACCACTTGCATGTTCACAATTTGAAAACATTGATGAGGTACAACCCTTTTGCACATGTGGTTGATTATCTTCTTCTTGTTGATCCAACTCAGGTTCCTAATAAAGAATATTTTGATAAGTTAAAATGTTTTGAATACAAATATTATGTACTTGGGGGCAACCATTCTGTATAAGCTCAAAGGAAATTAATGGAGGAATATACCAATAACTCGCGTTTTGAAACAATGAAATGTATTATTTATGTTGGTTTAATAGATACAAAAGAAAAGTTATTGGCATGGGATCATAATTCAGATAATGAGTATAGGATGTCTGTGACTTTCATCCAAAGGGTCAGATTTATTCATAGTGAATTTGAAGAAAAATGTGGTGGTGATAAGACAAAGATTGATCATTCATTCTGGAAGGAATGTTGTATGGAAATCGATTATCAAATCGAAGAAAAAATAAGTTCAAAAGGTGGCAAAGTAAATTATGAAATATTCATAGGTATGGGTAACATTTTCCAGTTGGCATTTAGAACTGGAGAGATATGGGAATTGATTGATCATATTTTTGAGTTGTGGGAGAACGTTGGCATCAAAAGTCAGAAGGTCAAAAATTCTAAACCATTGATATGTACCAACAGTAAATCAGGTCCTGAAATGAAGCTCCTTCCAGAATATATGACTATCACGCCTTGGAGATCAATGCAAGGATTGAAAGATGAAAAGCTTGTCAAAACAATATTATCTCGTGTAAAGTCAGGAGAATTATCAATGGATGAAATGTCTGAGGAATTTCTAAAGTAAGTTTATTATTTTTACTTTTTTTTGGATTATAACTTTCTGTTAAATATAATATATTGTTGATGGTATTATTTGTTATACATAACACTATATTAACATTGTTTACTTCATTTATTCAGTCACAAGGTTATATGAGAATACAAGAACAAATGGTTAAATTGTTGAATGAATATAGTTGGGATGATGTTGTACGCAACTACCCGGATTCAAGTTCTACATCAATGCTAAAAGTTTTTATCTTGCATTTAAAAAGGTATGTTCATTCATACATTCATTTCTATTCATATGTATAATATTTTTAATTTATAACTTATATACATTTCTTTTTCTATTTTATTAAAGATGAAGAAGGATGCAAATGGAGCACCAAATAGTTTTAGAAGCTTTATTGAAAAAATAAAAATGGAAAGGATAAGAAACCAACATCTTAGTGATGTTGAACTTGATCCCAGTCTTAATCATTTCATTTGGAATGGGCTCCACCCTATCCAATATCAAATAATATCAAGTGATTGTGAAGACATAGAAAAACTCATACCTAAAAGGGATTATTCCCTAGTTATTGCAGATATTCCTCATGGTTTCAATATCCCAAACATTTAATATGATAGTGACCCTTATACTTATCAACATGTGTATATTTTCAATTATTTCTATATTCAAAATGTGTTTTTTTATGTAAATTGTTAAAAATTCTTGCTTTTTTAGTGGCAATTATTTCATGTGCAATGAAATATTATTTAACAATATATAATTAGATAGAAGATTGACACTTTAAAATTTCGACCTCTTTTATTTTTTTGACAATGCAAAAAATCAAATATCTCGCTACAAAAAAATTTAAAAGAAAAACAAAAAATCAAATACTTGAAAAACACTTGAACAAAATATGTAAGTGAAAATAATTATTAGCATTTAATAGATTAGAAAAATTTAAGTAAAAAATAAGTCTCCTAAAAAAAGGGGATGATGTTGGCATCAACAATTTTCAAAATCAACATAAAATAACTAACATTTTAAAAATAATGTCTATACTTGGTACATAAGAAAATTTAATGTGTAAAAAACATGCTAAAAAAAAACTAAGAGTATTCTGAATCAGCACTTTTCAAAATTAGACCATTTTTTGCTACCTAAAAAAAGCGGGTACTCGTTTTCATTCTCGTTTCAAATTTTATATTGCTATAGTCAAAGAATCATGAAACAATACAATGCTTTCTCACACCGATAAAATCCTACACTCTACCAATCATCTCACCCTGATCGTGCTCAAAACTGACTAGAAATTCTCAGGCAAAATTGACCAACACTTAGCCAATTCTCAGCCCCTGCTTATCCCAACCTTGATCACGCAACCCCTAGGCAATTAATCCCTATTAAATAGGATAATCAACCTTCCTTGACTATGCAATCCTTCATGAGCCTTCCTCTGACTTTATGATAGATCACTACTGGTGAATTAAATCTAATTTAACTCACTTGACCTCTCACTAGCTCATCACTCAGTTAGAACTAGTTAAACTGACTTTAACTCAATTAATTTGATTTAACTGATTACACAAGCATTAAACTAATGCATGCAACTAGACTCTCAAAATAATAGAATCACTTTACATGCCTCACCTTTGACCCTTAACTCAAATTTCTTGAGCTAACTTAGTATTTATAACTTAGTTAACTGATACAAGTTGTTATGAGATGAAATTACAATTTGATTTCCAATTTATTTAAGGGATAAATAAATTAGATGCCCACATTTAGTGCTAGTGTGTAACTGGATTCCTCACTCATGTGTGACTGGAATCCCACACCAGTTATGTGGTTAATTCGTATCCTTTCTGGATGCCATTTTCATTGTTTCTTGTTGCAAATTTCAACACTACCTCTCAACAAGAAAGGAATTCAATCTATCCCGATCTAGTACCTTTGGAATGTTCTGCACCTATAATTCCTGAAACTGAATAGCCTCCGAACAACTAAATCAGTATAATGCATCTGTCATCAAAGTATTCTGACTGTTGCTAGCTACTGCACCTGTCTACTGGACTCTCTGTGCTGTTGCTGACATCTGCATCCATGCACTTTGCACTGCTGCCAACTCTGATCTGCACTCTAGTGTCTGACATTTGTCACTCTGATTTTTTTCTTCTTGACGTTTGATTGCATCAATCTAACCGATCCTTCCTACTACTGCTGTACTGTGGGCTCCTCGTAGCCAGGTTCAATCCATGAGACACACCATATCAATGGACCCTGCCCAAAGTTCTTCTTGGGATTATATCTGCACATCGCCCCACCTCACACAAGGAGGTATAACTACATATACTCCCTCTGCCTTTCTGGCTCGAAATTTCCCCCTCCTGGAGTCCTATGCTTGAGTGGACTCTTCCACTCGATCTCCTCTCTGCTTCTCTAATTGTGGCTTCTCCACAACCTTCTGAGACTACTTCTAAGGTTGCATGTTGAGAGATAATTTCTCCCTCTCAACCACCAAGTCATTAACCATTGATTTTCTCCTCAAAGCTTTGCTGCATCCTCAACCTCGAGAGGAAACAAGTTCTCGAATCTTGAACCGATCCGGTTCACCTATCATGTGGCTATGTTTTTGAGGAACCCCTTTCCTTTTCTAAACATCACCTCATAACCATGGTCTTCTAATACTGCTACAGACACAAGATTATTCCTTAGGCTTGGAACATACAAAAAATCTTCTAGTCTGAGAGGGGAGACAGAATCCCTCTGAAAGGTAACTGTACCTCTGTCGATGGCGCTATACCTCCTTTCATCTCCAAACTCTATGTTCTGATGGAGGTCCTTCTCCTCCAAGTCACTGAAGAGAACTCTATTCCTCGTCATATGGAACAAGGCACTGTTGTATAGATACCACATGCATCCCATTACAGTGTTGGCCATGCATGCAATGAGAGTAAAATCAAGCTTGAACTATGAAGCCAATGCTTCACCTGCTGCAAATGCAGGCTCCTTCTTGTTTGCCTTCTTCTGTGGACAATTTGAAGCATAGTGCCCATGCTCGTGAGAGTGAAAACATTTGATCTTGGACTAGTATCTCTTGCCCTCTTCAACTTGGGACTTATTTCCCTTGGATTTCTTTACTTTTCTGACCAATGCACAATCTTCTTCTTTGTTGGTGTTGGAGGTCCTATCTCTAGTGCTCCACCTTATCTCTTCTATTACCAAGTCAGACCACAAACACTCCCAGTCTGGTAACTTCTCCCTCCCATTCATAGATTCCTTGTAACTATGCCAGATATTGGGAAGGTCTAGAAGTTCTAGGCTCACCAGGTCAGCATCGGCTATGGTCACACCAACACTTCCAAGCTCATCTTGACATTGAGTGAACCTCACCAAGTATGTTGGTATATTCTCACCCTCCTCCTTCTTGATTTTTCTGAGCTTGTCCTTCAACGCCAACTTCCTTTAGTCGTTGATGTTATGAAACATATTTTTCAAGGCCTTCCACATATAATATGGAGTCACCTTCCCATGGAGAATCGAGACAATATGATCTCGAGCTCCCTCCAACAATATCCTTCTCGCATTTGCTACCTTCTTCTACCATGCATCAAGAACTTGGGCATGTGCTGCTGCGGGCTTGGGAATATCAAAATCTACGAATTCCTTCAACCTATTATCCTCCAACACTACCTCCATCATGCCCTTCCATGCAATATAATTCGAGTTTCCCTCGAGTGCATATTCGAGTCTCAAGCCATTGAAGGACATCTTGATCTATTGATGGACCCTGAAGAATAAATTTCAAATTTGAAACTAATCAAGACAAACTCAATTTCTTCTCTTCTATTGTGATTCCTGGCACTTTGATACCATGTAGAAATTATATATAGAAAATTTATACCATTGGATTTAATCTGATCATGTAATGTACTAAAACAAGATATTGAATCCTTCTACTATATTTGTGGAATATAAAACACGATTTCTTAATCACATGCAAGTAAGAGAAAGGAAATTATCAATCACACAACACAAGATATATCTGGGGAAGGAACCTGCTCAAAACCGCTCTATCATATATTTTACATAGTCAAAGAATCATGAAACAATACAATGCTTTCTCACACCAATAAAATCTTGCACTCTACCGATCATCTCACCCTGATCCTGCGCAAAACTGACTAGCAATTCTTAGGCAAAATTGACCAACACTTAGCCAATTGTCAACCCTTGCTTAGCCCAGCCTTGCTAACAAAATCCCTAGGCAATTAGTCCCTATTAAATAGGATAATCAACCTTCCTTGAATGTGCAATCCTTCATGAGCCTTCCTCTGAATTTATAATTACGCCCGGGCAATTCGCTAATAATACAACTGATAGTTAACTTCCTTTTAACCTCTGTCTCAACTAGGTCGTTATTAGAATTGACATGCATATAGCTAATAATAGTGAATCATCAGTTATTTGATAGATCACTACTTGTGAATTAAATCTAATTTAATTCACTTGACCTCTCACTACCTCATCACTCAATTTGAACTAGTTAAACTGATTTAAACTCAATTAATTTGAGTTAAATGATTACACATGCATTAAACTAATGCATTAATTGCAACTAGACCCTAAAAATAATAGAATCACTCTACATGCCTCAGCTTTGACCCTCAACTCAAATTTCTTGAGCTAACTCAGTCTTTCTGATTTAGTTAACTAATACAAGTTGTTATGAGATGAAATTACAATTTAATTTCCAATTTATGTAAGGGATAAATAAATTAGAGGCCCACATTTAGCGCTAGTTTGTAACTTAATTCCTCACTCATGTGTGACTGGAATCCCACACCAGTTATGTGGTCAGTTTTTGTCCTTTCAGGATGCCAATTTCACTGTTTCTTGTTGCAAATTTCAACATTTATATGATTATGCCTAGTTGTGTGAGGTCTCACTATGAACTTGTTATTACAAGTGTTTTTTAGCCATCTATTATGTTTATGAATTGAATGAATCATTTCCACACTTCATATTTTCTCACATGATGCGAAGGTAACCTAAGTGATGGATGTTAAATGATTATTCAACTTGTGTTGATAGTCACAAGGGGGGGTACGATGTGCGGATTCCTACCCTGGGTTCCATGTTAAAAAGATGCCACCTCATGGTAGATCTATCAAGATTTGGTTCCAATTTATGGCATTAATTTACCCTGAGTCCCCTTGTTTTTTCATGAGTTAAAAAGGGGGGTATAAAACAAGTAAAATCTTGTGATAAAACACTCTGGTTTTTAGGAACCTAGAACCATGGATAATGTGGAATCACTACATAACTCGTGGGGCCAAGCTTAGTGAGACCCATGAACCTGGGTGGAAGTGCCATGGATACCTAGTAATGACCACATGTGATATAGGTGGATATTGATGGCCAACTACCTATTCCATTGGCTCATAGCATAATTTTCCTATTTTGGAAGTTTTCTATTTTTGGTAGTTTTTAGGTATCAAACTTTCAAAGCCATTTTGAGGCCCTAAACAACATTTTTTGGGGAAACGAATTACAACTAGACATAATTGTTGGAAAATGTACTCCTTGAATATAAATTTCCAATTAGCTATCACGCACGCCAAACAGAGATCATATGCCTTTGGCACTTCATATCATAGGGTTAGTTTTTTGGATGTTTAGGGTTTCTCGTTACTTCTTCATAATAAAAAATCCTCTGGTCCTCATTCTAACATAGTTAAGGAAGGCACATAGTCATCACATCTCTTCTCAGTGATAAGCTACTACCATTTGAGCTAGTTTTCTTTCATTATGCATGTATACAATTTCATCATTTTCCATTTATTAATTGAAGTTAAGTTTCATTGTATCTCTGTGTTTTGGTTACAAATCTATATTTCATTTCTTTCCCTTCATAAATTTGGATTAGTGGTATCATATTGGTCAATTCTTTATTTGTTTTTCTATGCATGTCCCTAATGAATTTGGGGTATAAGGAGTTGGGACTTGAATTTCTTGAGCCCTTGCAAGACCATTCTCATAGACCTCAATGACCTCCCATGGTTGAAAAAAATAAAGATGAGGGAGCCTGAGATACTATCAAACTATTGTTTGATGAAGCCCTCAAGTGAAAAAGGAACAAGATGATGGATAATTTTTCCTAGATCCTTCGATGGATGCCAATAAGTGACACATCTTCATCCAATCACCACTTTGGAGGCATCACCCCCTTTAAGGTACAAGTTAATTTTTATATTCCTATATTTGAAGGTCAAATAGATGTAGATTTTATAGATAAATGGTTAAATATGCTAGAAGGGTATTTTTTGATAAAGAAAATATTAATACCTTTGCACTCCTTAAGGCCATCCCTAGTGTTAAGGATTGGTGGGAAATTAATTGTGAGAAAATTGTCGTGGAGGAATCCATACTATTTTTAGTCACACCCACTTGGGAATATTTTAGGGTTGTTGTTAACGAATAATATTACCCTGTTGGAATCTATGAAGACCAGTTCATGACATGGACCACACTACGACGGTAAAGGTACCAAGCAGTGCTAGAGTTCACAAATATCTTTCATAACTTGTGCACCAATCTGGGTATCAAGGAATTTGAGAAACATATAGTGCACAAGTACCATTGTTGTCTGCACATATACATCCATATAGAAATGGAGTTCCTAGACATCTCCTTATTTGGGTTCAACATACCAATATGCTTTCAAAATAGAGCAAATATTTAAACAGAAGAACCGAGAATTTGGATCTGCAAATCCTTCATAGAAGAAGCACGACAAGAGCATCCCTAAATCATGGAACAAAGGACAGAGCTATGGTGTACCACCTAAAGACAACCCATTGAACGAGAAAGTGGTGTGAGTTTCTTATGATTCTCGCTCATAATTCCATTGAATGTCACACAAATCAGTTGTTGGTGTCTGAGCCAAAAAAATCAGAGTAAAATGCATGTGGTGAATATAAACCAGCCCTAGAAAAGGGGAAACAAATCATTGATGCGGAATCCAGTGCTAAGTTATTATATGTAGGGGTTGAGTTCATAATAATAAGTGTACCAATGAGACTTGAGTCGTCCATAAGCCTAGACTGGATTATTTTTAGATGTTCTTATGCTCCAAATCAAAGCAATTTCAATTTCCCCTCAAGATTTAATATAATCCTAGGTACTTGATACCCTTATATTATAAATATGTGATTAGTGTGTGAATAACACTTTAATACTTAAAAGGAACAATAATAATAATATTAATATTTACCAAATCTATGTAGATGCAAATCCCTTTTTGAGTGTAAAATTTAAGAAATAGTTTGCACCTGGATAAATTTGATTCCTCTCAACTCTTAATAAATGTGAAATTAAGATCTCTCTTAATATATATATATATATATATATATATATATAAATTCGAGCAAAATTTTAATGAAAAATTGCTCACTGTCATTCTACCAAATTTGAAAGCACTTTTATTTTAAAATATATATATAATTTTCACTTATCCCACGCCTCTTTTAACACCATGAATTAGATTCTATAATTCCTCAATATAAAGTGTTCACTATTATCATTCATCATTTTATGATACGAATAGGGTCCTCAATATAAAGTGTTCATGATACACTATTATCATGAACACTTTATATTGAGGACCCTATTCGTATCATAAAATGATGAATGATAATAGTGAACACTTTATATTGAGGAATTATAGAATCTAATTCATGTGTTAAAAGACGCGTGCGATAAGTGAAAATTATATATATATTTTAAAATAAAAGTGCTTTCAAATTTGGTAGAATTACGGTGGGAATTTTGTCATTAAAATTTTGCTCGCATTTTTGCTAGCCAATATTAAAATAATCATGATCATGAAATTAATCCGTAAAAATTATATATATATATATATATATATATAATTGCTTTCAAATTTGGTAGAATTACGGTGGGAATTTTGTCATTAAAATTTTGCTCGAATTTTTTCCAGCCAATATTAAAATAATCACGATCATTAAATTAATCCGTTAAGTTACATGTGGACGTCCTATATAGTTAAATAACCGTTGAGGAATTATAGAATCTAATTCATGTGTTAAAAGAGGCGTGCGATAAGTGAAAACTATATATATATTTTAAAATAAAAGTGCTTTCAAATTTGGTAGAATTACGGTGGGAATTTTGTCATTAAAATTTTGCTAGAATTTTTGCCTGCCAATATTAAAATAATCATGATCATGAAATCAATCCGTAAAAATTATATATATATATTTTAAAATAAAAGTGCTTTCAAATTTGGTAGAATTACGGTGGGAATTTTGTCATTAAAATTTTGCTCGAATTTTTGCCAGCCAATATTAAAATAATCATGATCATTAAATTAATCCGTTAAGTTACATGTGGACGTCCTATATAGTTAAATAACCTTAGACGGGGCTTAATTGTACAGCAAGGACCAACACAATACTACCAGTTACTTCCTTAAATTTCCATTCCCAACGCTTCCCAGCTGCCGTCAAAAAGCCACGGTCATATTGCGAAGGCGATGGGTGAAATTAAATAAAAGTGTAATCTTTATAAATTACTCATGAACAAATTTAGGTCACATAGTTTTTCCATTAATTACAATGTGTGCAAGTCTACATTTATAATAAATAACAATTAAAAAAAACACTATACATAGTTTTTCCATTAATTATAATGTGTGCAAGTCTACATATTTAATAAATAACAATTAAGAAAAACACTATACCTAGTTGTTAACCACTCATTATATTAGATTATTCCCCCTTACTAGGAAAAGAAAAAAAAAACCAAAAACCTTATTTAACAACACAACAATCAATAAATAGTCAATAATCATAATGGAAAGATTATGGATATTATTTTCACATGTTCACTTATCCACATTAAATGGTTATACCACAGAATAATTGTTCCCCTTATAAAAGATAAACAAACCTCATTTTATGACACAACATTCAATAATCATAATAGAAAGATATGTTATTCGCATTAAATGATTACAACTTTATTACTTGGCTACATTCAAATTATGAAAGATAATGTATGTTATTTTCCCATGTTCAATGATTACAACTTTATTACTTGGTTTTAATGGGTATCTTTTTGAGAAAAATAACACATATTTACGGTACTTAGTTTTACTGAGCCAACTTTTTTGAAAAAATATCACATTTCAAAATGACTTTCAATATATATATATATATATATATTCATTCTTTACTAAGAGCTTTTGAATTTTGTTTTAATATTATAATTCTTTTAATGGAAACAAAAATTACATTCATTCAAAACAGGCTGTATGGAAACTTGCAGCAAATCTTATAGTGTTCATACATTTTTGAAGTTATATTATAAAGTTGAGCAGTTACTTTCAAACATGGATTCCATGTTGACTTATAAGTAACATATTTTACATATTTATTTAAAATACATATTACTTAAAAATGTATATCATTGGAGACATAAATGATAATTTCTTATTTTCTCTCTCATCATATTGAGGAAAAAATACATATTATTGGAGACATAAATGATTACTTCCTTCTTCCTTTTTCTCTCATAAGATTGAGGAAAAAAGGCATATCATTGGAAATATAAATGATCACTACCTTCTTTTTCTTTCCCTCATTAGATTGAGGAGAGCTTGGGCTTTCAATTTTCATGGGATCATGAAGCTAATGAACCACCTCATCTTCTTTTGGCATAATGTGGGATGAGTTTTCAGTTCCTTGATTACTAGAAACCATGCAAATGGGTTCCATTTGTTGGGTGAGAATGAGGCTTCATAATGTATTACACTCAACTTCTATTGAATCCAATCTTTATTTCTAATGCAATAGGATGCTCATTACATTGGCATTGTGCGAGGTGCATGCCTATTTTGATTCACAAAATTTAGAATAAACTACCATCAAAGCTCTACAACTAACTTGATTTATCTCCTCATGTTGGCATAAAATTATATTGACCTCTCTAACATCAACATTATCCATAATAATTCTCTACCTTTATCTTTTGTAATATCAATCACAACAGTCTTGGCTAGATACTTGCTAATAGCAATAGTTTTCTAGAAACTGAGAGTTGTCGAGCTTAACGACCTTGAAGTTGAAAGCAATCCCTATAACTCTATACCATCTTTGATTTCAACTACATGATGAACAAATAGGTAAACTGTTAAAGAGAATGAGCCACATACATAGAAACTTTTCAAGAGATGTAGAAATATAGAACCTCCAAATGACTAATGAATTTTTCAAAGGTAAAAAAACCACATTTTCAAATTATGCTTTACCCAAATTTTGGTATTATAAACAGAAATATGTATTACCTTCATTATCAATATGTAATTTTCTTAAGCCACAAATGTTCCCATAGGTTTTCCTTCAAATTGATTTGACGTTGAGACTTTCTTTAGTCTCTACCACTTGACTTTGAACTCGATTTTTGCAAGTACACTAGATGGAGATACAACCAAAGGATAAGGATTTTGAAGATTGAAGAACACTACCTCCCAAAATGACACAAATACATAGGGTAAAGAAACCAAAGAACATTGAAGCTCCTACAGATGCCAAAAATTAGCAAACACCAATCCATAACAACATGAATTTCACCTTTGGAAGTAATCCAACTTAGCCATAATCCCACATTGTTTGAGTCAATACGAAAAACATTATTGGGTATGCACAAGTATGGTATAAATTTTCAAAAGGGCTAGAAAAATTGGGGTACAAAATGTTGGAAATTAGGTAGCTGAAAAGGTATTTCCGAGTGATGAAACCCCACCAAAAGTTAGTTGGTTGGGAAAAGTACCCAAGTGGTTGGGGTTTTGACCCAAAGTTGTAGGCTTGAGACCCAAGTTAGTTAATTAGTTAATCTAATTTGTATTTGAGTTGTTTAGTGAGGGTTCTTTTTTACAAGGAAAATCCCCATGATCACTCACATAAAAGTATAAATAAGGAGCCAAAGAAGAGGCTAATTGTATCATAATTAAGAAGGACTTCACTTGTGTTGACAAGGCTAGAAGGACTTAGCCTAGGAAAGCAAAGGAGCCGTAGAAGGAGGTTGAGTTTAATTTTTGGTTAGTAGAGGAGTAAGCCACAGTTAGAGAAAAATTTCCAAGGTATGTCCTAGTTGGATCTTAGGCAACCGAGCCCTATTTTGAGGGTTGGTAGAGAAGATATGAGGAAGGCCATGTTAGCAATTTTGGTTGTGGAAAGGAAGGGTTGTTTTCCCTCACCATAACTACTAAGAGGAGGGTTGCATGCCTTAGAAATAAAAAATATTGTGTTATAGGTTGCACCAAATATTGAAGACAAGAAAGCTCTGTGGTTTTCCCTAGCCACAGGGGTCTAGCCACAGGGGTTGGAGGCTATTTAACTAAGAGATATGACTCAGTTGGAAAGGATGCAGATTTGTTAAAATAAATCCACAATCATAGGAGATTTTTCCTAGAGGCCAAGGTCCTATTCTCGGGGTTGAGGCTAGTAGGAATCCTAGATGAGGCCATTCGTAAGTCTAGTAAGGGGTGTGTTGTGCATGGAGGGTAGATCAAATAAGGTCGAGGGCTTGTAGATGCTACACATAGAGTTTGAGAGATGTTTTTGGTATGGATAGGAAAGTTTTATTCCTTGTATGATAACAAGCCTTATAAAAACTTGAAGTGAGAAGGTAGAGAGGGTTTTTAGTGCAATCTAAGAATTTTGTAGCAGGTTGAAGGCTGGAAGAGGGTCAAAATTTTTGACCCAAAATTGTGGGCTTGAGACCCAAGTTAGTTAATTATTTAATCTAATTTTTGTTTGAGTTGTTAATTTAGGTTTCCTTGTTGGAAAAGGAAAACCCCCAAGATCACTCACACAAAAGTATAAATAAGAGGCTAAAGGAGAGGCCTAAACACATAAGTGGAGAAGAACTTTCACTTGTGGAGAGAGGGAGGCTAAAGGACCTAGCCCCAAATGTTTCTTAGAGGAGTTGTTGTAGCAATAATAAAGTTAGATATGACCGCTAGAAGGTTACACATATAATAATAAGGTCAAATATGAGTGCTAGAAGGTCAAATCTGCAAGAATAAAGTCATATTTGTGACCTAAAGAAGCAAATCTAACATATCGAGAAGTTGTAGCATGATTGCAGAGGGACTAGTTAGAAAGGAAGAAAAACAATCCAAGGATCGTGAGCTAAAGGACTAGCTAAGGTATGCATTTAATTTGTTGGGAAGATTGAAGATCTAAAGGATCAAATCTCAAGCTCTGTATTTCCATTCAAAGGACATATTGTGTACTATAACATCTTATCAGGGTTTGTAAATGGCCATGATCCATGGTACGAGAACCCTATTGTTTTCTTACTGATGGAATAATGAGAAATGAAATTTGGGCTCATATATTCTTGTGTACTATTGTTGATTTCACTGTTGTTATATTTCCGTTGTGCAAAGTGATTTTAGTTGGGTAGCTTCAATGTGTTTATGATTAAGTCTAGACATAAACCAAATATGCGGTACAAGGGAATTTCAACATGGTATCAAAGCTACTTTGAAGAGCACATGGATCAGAGTGTGCGCAGGAAGTAGTTTAAGAGGGAGTAGTTGCAAAGAGTAGAAATTTTTCCTAGACATGGAGCGATAGATTCAATAGAGAAGGTGCCTTTGCTTGGATGAGGTATCTTCATGTGGATGGCAGGTTGATGGAGAGTTAATATCTTAATTGGGTAGTGGAGTTGCACATACGGTAAGGGAGCCATGTGCACATGAATTATTTGATCCAAAATTATGAGATAACTTGCAGAGTTGAGATGTGGTGGTCTATATCTCATTAGACCCATTGTTCGACTGCAACTCGGGACTAACTTTGAAAGGACAAAAGTTCAGTAGCAGCACTTTCCAAGAGGGAAATAAGAATGAGTCAATGGAGGTTTTGTAGGATCAGAGGGAGTTTATATTGAGAGGGAGATAACGATTGGATGTTAGCCACCCACTAGGAGTTTGAATGTTCATGCTCTAGCGACATTGAGCAGTTTTCAACCCATGCAAGGAAAGTCACGAACCACGTGAGAACACTCATGGTGGTGCAAGGAAAATTCATGTTGCATGCAAGGGAAGTCATGCACCATGCAAGTTAAATATTTATAAAGTAAAAAAAAATACTGCACATGTGAGGATAAATATGGCTACACAAGGAAAGTCATGCTTCATGAAAGGAAAATCATGGGTATGCAAGGAAAGTCATAGAGCTAGATATTTCAAGGTTTGATGGAAATACCTTCCTCACTAAGTAAGAGGGAGTGTTGGAAATCGGGTAGCTCGAAAGGTATTTCCAAGTGGTGAAAACCCATCAAAAGTTAGTTGGTTGGGAAAAGTACCCAAGTGGTTTGGGTTTTGACCCAAAGTTGTGGGATCGAGACTTGTAACAACCCCTGGTTGAATTTCCATGCAAAAAAAAAAAAAATACAAGACCAAGGTCATGACACAAGTATTCCAAGATGAATGGTGGGAAAAACATCCTAGTGGGTATCACTTTCGGTTTATTATGGCTAAGAAAATTGGAAAATGCATTGGAAAATTCAAATAGGCATTAAATGACATTTTATTTATGAAAATAATGGAAAATAAGAGAAAAGGAAGATGAAAGGTCACAAACTTGCATGAGAAGGAAATTGAAGAAAATATAGGACTCAATGTTAAAAAGGATTCTAAGGATCAATTTATGGTTTTTTCAGTGTGTGAGGCTTTTTTCAGTTCAGTATTTGGCACTCTCATTCTATTCTCTCTCTCTCTCTCATGCTCTTGCACACTTAGAGAAATTTTGGATCATTGTTGGAGCACTCTAGTTTACATTGGCTTTAGAGAAAGAAGGCAAGGGAAAGCAAGAAAGTGCAAGGGAAAATGTGGATCAACAACTGCGGAAAGATTGCTTTGCATGTATCGATTTGCATGCATGATTTCCTTGCTAGTTTTTTCATTCATGGTATATGCATGCAATTATTTGGTTATGATTTGTCATTAGCATGGAGGATTTCCTGGATTGACAGTGGTTTTTCTTAGCCTTTCCATTTCTTGGATAACCATAGTGTTGTGGGTTTCCCCATTTGTTTTTTGATTGGTTTTCATGATCCTTATGGTTGTAGGTTGAGTTACTAGTTCCTAGAGCCTTGGTTGGACAAACAATCTAGAAGCCCTGGAACAACTTGGGTTGAGTTACTAGTATTGGAAGCCCTATTTGGAAAAACACTCTGGAGCCCTTGGTGGGTTTAGTTACTAGACTTAGAGCCTTGGTTGGAAAAAAACTCTAGAGCCATGTGGAAGTTGTGGGTTGAGTTACTTGTCTTGGATCCTTGGTAGGAAAAACACTCTGGAGCCTCGCGACAACTGTGGGTTGAGTTAATAGTCCTGAAGTCAAGTTGGAACAAACACTCTGGAGCCATTGAAAAACTGGGTAGAGATTGATCTAGTGATGGTCAGTGATTTCCATCTGTGGGGTGGAATCATTGTTTGAGGGTTGAGGCAATTTGGATTCTAGAAGCCCTGGTTTGGTTTTTATTTGGTTATTCCATGATATCCCACATTCATGCTTGGAATATAGCACATAAGTGTTTGGTTGAAAGAGAGATTTGGTTCAGCAAAATCTATGGTCTGGTGGTACATGGAAGTCCCTAACTTGGTTGGATTTTGCATATGTTAATAAGATATATTTTCCTCTTGTATTTCATGAGTAATTATAATTGTTATTATGAGGCTTTAATGATTGTTCTATCATTGTTACTTATCTGGTTATATGTTGTTTATAAGCATGGTTTTATGACAGATTCAAGTTATGAATCTTATCATGTTTTGATTGGTAAATAAATGGTTATTTAATGCATGACCTAATAGATTTTATTGCAGCTATTGTGAGAGGGAATCATACCTTCTTGATGATTTTCAAATAAGTATCAGAACCCTATTTTTAACTATGCATTCATGACCTATAGATTACAGGTTCACGAAATATCTATCGTGGTTAGGCTTAGTTAGGCCAAGTCCTTGATCACGTTTTGTGTTATAAGTGGTGTATTTGTGTCATTTATTGTTTTGGAAAGTTTCATCAAGTTATGGGCAGTAGTATGGAGGCTAGACATGAAAAAGTGGCTCAAATTTCGTGGTCACATGCACAAAACTGGGAGAAAAATATTGCAATCACTACCTTGAATGCTTATTGTTATACAGGTAAATCCTCTCTGCGGACAGAGACGATCCCTCTAGCCCTAGAGTGGGCCTAGAAACAAAGGGACACGCTAAAATGTGCTTCCTAATTATTGGATGAACAAGGGAAATAATAGATCGACCTACCTGGAATCCAACAATGTCATTATTGTTGTTGTAGTGGTGGCCTCTCGCTACTACTTCGGCAAGTCACAATCCCTTTTCCATTACGTTTGGAAACCTGCACAAAGAACAAGGAAACAAGAACAACATACAAGATGACAACATTCCATTCATAACTTTTAACCAGTCAAAGAGGGCTAAACATATTGCGTTAAAGAAACATTATAACACAATAGTGGAACCAAACAGAGTCATGTATATAAATGAATATAAGGAAGAGTTACAACCGATGCTTTGACATCACAATCTCCTCCAGTGGGGTTCAAGCGAAGAGGGGTCTAAGATGCTCGTCAGGGAATTCATATGGAGTGAAGGCATGGACTCAAGCTCTCCTTAACGTAATTCCTCATATCTATCTTCTCTAGTCATTTAGCTATTCAGTCGTTCAACTAGTTTGTACTAAGAGATATAGCTTCTTTTATAGAGGAAAAGGAGGACGTTAGGATCCCTAAAAAGGTGGGAGGGAGGCCTATCCTTTAGGGAGTTCCCATAAGAGGTGGAGACCATAAAACTAAAGGAGGTAGTCTGTGGTTTATCAGTTCAACCACTCCTAATGACTCATCCTCAAGGTGGTTGGAGTGGAATCTCTGCCTCTATTTTTAAAAAACATTCCATAAACAGCTTGGCACGGGCGCTTAACTGGGATAGAGCGCCAACTAACATGGGCTCAATGTTAATTTTCCAGCTCGGCGTAGGAGTGTAACTGGCTACTCACGCCAAGGCAAAAACAAGGGTTTTTACAGTCTTGCTCAGGGAATTGTCAACAAGAGGGATGTTACTCTCATGTAAAGGGACACAATGATGGTTTTTGCAAGGCATGAAACTGCTTATTGGTCGCAGAAATGACCCTCCAATGGGCGAGATGGGGATTGCAGGGACAGTGACAAAATGTTGTGTAACAGATGCCCTCTAAAGCATGAGGTCCGAGGGAGAGGGAGGGGCGAAATGCTTTATGAGAACGCGTTCGAACTAAACACCGCTGTTGGAAAACCTGCAATTACAAATACAACTGATATCTCTGATACATGAACATGTGGCATGGGCGCAGCCATCTATAATAGAGTATATATAAAAACTGAGATCCGAGGTATGGACGCAACCATCCAGCATTAAGGATCAACAAATAGACTCAGGTATGGTCGCAACCATCCAATCAAAAGAGTCATGTAATAAGTTATAAAAATCCACCAAAATCTGCAACCTAGACTTTATCAGACAAAGTCCAAGGTCTTGCACTCCATCTCGACCTGAACAAGTACAAATTCAAGCATGCGAATATATGAGCTGAAGTCGAACATGCAAGAAAATCACTTGATTACCAACCAATGATGAAAGATGTTAACAGGCATGAGAGAAACCACCAATAATGAAAATGGCTCTCAAGGTACAATTGGTACAATCCACGGAATGTGAATAGTGATCTGGCGTCGAAAATCCACAGAATCACTCAGCCAATGATGTGGACCTTGCGTCGAATGCAAAAAACCTATCATTAAGGCATGCAGGCTCCAAGGTACTAGAATAGAGTCTCTCGATCAAATTCTTGGATAATGAGCTGAAGTCGACAGTAAGTGACCTGATCGAAGGTGGGCCATAATGTTTCCCACATCATCGATACGAGGCAAAGGAACATGATAATAGTGAATCAAGACCAACAGAGAATCAGAGGGAGGTTGAAAACTACAGAGGCAAACTTCTCTTGAACATATCAGCAGCATGACACTGGATTTGGCAGTATTTGACATCAAAGGATCTGAGTTCATGACGATGTGGCAAAGAGTAGATGAGTGGTCAAAAGAGATTACCCAAACCCATGGAAGAAAAAATGATGAAATGAGATGTCCCCAACTCGACACGAATGCAGACAAGTGCCATGTTCAAGAGCGACATACTGCCAATAGAACTAAAACTTGGTTCCATTTCCCCCCACCATTTCTAGCGAGTACCCCAATTATTTTTTAAAACAAGCTTGAAGGGGATAGCATATGCTTGTGTTGTAAGTTTGTCCTTCGAACAAATCCATCCTAGTACATTTTACGAGCCCTAGGAAGGAGGAACTCGAGTAACGTCATGGTGACGAAATCCGATGTCATCAGGGTTTAACGAGTCTGACAAAGGGAGAACTCGACATCTTTTCATGTTTAGAGAGTTTGAAAAGAAGGCAGAAAAGAAAACTCCATCATGGCCCTTTTCATAAATAGTCTCTCAGATTCAAAAAGGTAGAAAACAATAACTGAAAGAACCTCTTAGTCACGATAGGCTAAGGTATTCCTTTTTCGTAAATAATCCATCCCAGCCCGAAAAAAGGGTAAACGTATATTGGGTAGATATCGTTTTGCATCCATTTAATGAGTTCAAAACGAAAAGAGTCTCGGCAATATTTTCATGTTTTGAGAGCCAGAAAAGAGCTGAAAGTTGACTCCTCCTGGAGGAACAAGTGGCATTAAGGGTAGCTATTGGTTCCAGTAATGGTGGAACTGCTCAGAACAAGTTAAAAGTCAAGAAGTTGGCTAACAAGACCACTCATCGCAGCAGTTCCTTAGGAATGGGTAAAACAACCAAGGAAGGCATATGATCGGCCAAGCAGATGGGGACAATGGAATGAGAAAACCAAGGTTCATCTGGAAAAACAGGCTGATAAAATGGAAATCACAAGAGGAAAAATAAGAATGGTTTCATTTTTACACAAGCTTGAAATCAAGAAAATCTGCTTGGAATTGGTTTCATTTTTACACAAGCTTGAAACAAAGATAAACTATGCTTGAAAAATAGGGAAAAATGGGCATGCCCCCAGCATGGTGACTCAATTCGAGGTACATGCCCCCCAAGATTCAATCCATATGAAAGACAGATGGAGTGAAGGTTCAAATTACGAGATCAAGAGAAAGACTCGACTGGGATCTTACGAGACCTAATCAAAGACTCAAATTGAATGAGAATGTGTTTCATCATTTTAACGAGGTTGACACATTAAAAGAACTATCCTCGTGAGCTAATTCATTTTTTAACGAGGTTGACATAGAAGACGAATTACCCTCAAGACCAAATTCATTTTTTAATGAGGTTGAAATATAAGACGAACTATCCTCCGACCTAATTCATTGTTTAACGAGGTTGACATAGAAGACGAACTATCCTCGGACAAGCTTGTTTCATTTTTTAAGGAGCTTGACACAAGAAAATGAATTGTGCTCCGACAACCTTGTTTCATTTTTTAAGGATCTTGACACAAGAAAACGAACTACGCTCCAAAGAGCTTGTGTCATTTTTTAAGGAGCTTGACACAAGAAAATGAACTCTGCTCCGACGACCTCTCATCATGTCTACTAAGAAGTCATGGCTTCCAAAAGGTTCTCATCCGATGGGAGAACAACATCTTGGAAATCAGGACCCAATGCCCCCAACACATGATGCAACGGCGCTATCACTGAATGCGGGCACGGGATAGGTAGCCACATAATTAAATTGCAGTGGGGAAGATAAAACCGACAGATGAAGACCCAGAAGGGACGATGGTGGACCAGTTGTCACGTCAGGACCAAAGAATGAAAGTTGATCAATGGTCATGATCCAACCTTCATGTGGAAAAGAAATCACACAAAAGAGGGAAGAGACAAGTGCTCCCATGACATAAGTATAGTCGCACCCCAGGAGTAAATTAAAATCTACGGGGCCTGGAACAACCATCACGTCTATATAGATGATTTTCCCTCCCAAAGTAACAGGCAACTTCGGAAGGATACCTAACGGTTGATTGGTTCTTCTGTTAAATGCCAACAGATTCTGCGTAACAGGCATAAGCGTTGGAGAACCAAAATCTTGCCAAGTAGTTGAAGAAAAAACACTAATAGATTCACCTTCATCTATAATGGTGCTGGGTATGACCATATGGGAGGCTTGTACCGTGATCTCAAAAGGCACATAAGAAGGAAGGCAATATCCTGAAAATCGACTCCAATTGAAGGAAGTGATCAAACTACTTGGAGGGGGTACCATAGAAATGAGATGGTCATCCCCTGGTGTTATCGGAGCAAGAGGGGAATCCTCCTGGACCTCCATCATGGGAGCAGGAGGAGCAGCTTCTTGAGTCACAGGGATGGGATAATCTGTCTCCAAGTCCGAGTAATCTGAAGAAACAAGAAGAACGTGAGGGGGAGGAGATCCACTGTCAACGGAAAAGACCTGATGAACCATAGGCAGAATCAGATCGAATGATTCCCCGACCAATGGTTGGTCGGGAACAGATTCGTGAATTTGAATTTCCGAGGGAACGAGATCGACCAAAGATAACTCTTGACCAACCATTGAATCAACTAGCGAAGGACTCGAAGAAAGCTTTTGGTAACCAACCAGAAGGCAGGGTGCATAAATAGTAGAGTTTTCCAGCACTCTCATGGCTTCATCCATGTACAGACAAAGGTGAATGGGATGATGCCCTTCACACAACTTATAGGAATTGGTAATCTTACCCTGTTTCTTATGAGTCTTATCATGGCTAGTCGAATATGTGCCACCAATATGACTTCTAGAATCCAAAGGCAATGGCGGACGGTCGTTGGAACACGCTTCAAGTACCTTGTGAATGCCAAGGCAATCTCAAAGAAAGTGGTCACCTTTGCACAACATGCAAGGGAATTTGACTTTCCGTGGAAGGTTGGATGGTTTATCGATGGAAGGTGTCTTAGGAGCAATAGTTGCAGCATTAGCCTCTCGCTTATCTGAATTCTTCTTCTTGGTCTTCTTATTCTTCTTAGCCACCTGGTTATTGGAATCCAGACTTTCACCAGGTGAAGTAGAAGAGGAGGATGAAGAAATAGGCAAAGAAGGGGAGAGGTCCACCTTAGAAGAAACTTGATGTTGTTCTGGGGGAGGAGATGGTTGTACAGAGGGCAGAATACTTGAGACCACAGAGGTCGAGAACAACTAGACAGGCAAACCAACAGTTAACCTAGGAAGGGATAATGTTGCCATATAAGGAGCACCAACATTCCCAAAAGCAGAAAAAGGACTAGGAGTCCCTTCGGAGGGGGTTCCTTGGTTAGTAAACTCCGGAAAAGTTGCCATTTGAGACAACCGTAAAACAAAATGCTAAGGAAGATAACTTTAACCAGGAATATTTCGTGGGAAGTTAATTTTAAGAAATTGAAACAAAACTCTGTCGTTTCATATTTTAAGAGTCAAGAAATAGGAAAAAGGTGACTCTATCACTTTTAGGTTGAAACGAGTGTGAAAGGACAAGAGCTCGATGATCTCTTCTCTTTTTAAGGAGTCATGAAAAGATCAAAATGACTACTTAGGTACTCTAAGCAAGAGGGTGTACCAACTTTTTGTGAACCGCCATATACACCTTGGTGATCAAATGAAATAGAAATGACCAAGGACTTGATGTATGTGCAGGTAGTCTCCCCGAATGCTGTGTTTGGTGTATCACGGTTACAAGGTGGCAAAATTGTCTTCCTATATATAAAGGATTGCAACCTATAGGGGTCTCCCTTTCTATACTCAATAGTACAGGGAGCACAAGTCCGTACTAGTGTTGTCTAAAGCCAAATGGCGAACGATAGCTACTAGGTTTTAAGACACTGGAACACGTCTCTAGCCTAGACCACTAAAAATGTTTCGTTAGGTTTCAATGCTTCCTTAGGTTAATTAAATAAGTTTTAAATTTGATCTTGAATTACGTTTTAGTTTTAAGGTCCTATCGATATTGGATCTCAAAAAAATCCCTAAATGCAAGCTATATGAAAATGAACATCATTTTCGATTCAATGAATGCTAGTTATGAGAAGGATAGAGATCTTTCAAACAAAAACAAAACAAGGAAATTATGCGGAGAAATCCACTAATGCATCTAACAGAATACGAAAATGAAACTCTTTCCTAGATAATCATATGCTAGTTATGCAAAAGAGTATTTCACTTTCAATGCAAGAAATAATGAAAAATACGTTTTATTTATTTATTTTTTCAATAAAAAGAAGTACATGATGCACTAATTACAATAAAAAAAAACAAACACTAGCTTAAGTGTTGCGTAGGAATCGAAATTGAATGACTCAATAGATCACGAAACAAACACAAGAATCACTCAAACTAATGTCGCAATCTTTCAAACCAAGAGACAATTTTCAAAATGATCCAAAAAAAGAAATGTAATCTATGCTTGGAGAAAAAGGAAGAAGAACCAATCAAGAAAACTAAATGACTCTGCAACCAAGACAATCACTCAAAATATTAGAAAAAATGAGTGCAATCAAGCCACAAATGGGACTAACAACAATCAAACAGACTTGATTTTTGAACAGAAGGCTTAGTGCAAAAGGACACCTAAAAACCTTAAGGCCTTAACTGACACTGATAGGAAGATGGATAAACAACTGAGAAAAGCAACTCGACAACAATTAAAACAATTCCAAAGGCAAAATCATGCATAGAAAATAACCCAGAAGCAAGCACAATTGACCAAAAGACTCATCAAGGATGTCCGACCAATTCCTCCAGGGATTGGCGTGACTATATGGCTGTAATCCGCGCCATACAGGGGTTGGCGCGACTAAAAAAAGAGCAACCTACGCCAATTGGCATGAATGTTCAGAGAAAAACCGCGCCAAGCCAGGTAACTATGGGAAAAAGAGGAAAAAACAAAACCTAATGAGCAGAGGTCAATCTTGACACTCTAGAGTTGAACAGAGGGTGAAAACTAAACAAGAAAACCAGAAAAGACAAATAACTATGGAAACTGACCCAAAAAACATGAAACGACAAACTTGCACTGATCCCCAGTGGAGTCGCTAATTTGTTATGTAGGTAAATCCTCTCTGCGGACAAAGACGATCCCTCTAGCCCTAGAGTGGGTCTAGAAACAAAGGGACACACTAAAATGTTGCTTCCTAATTATTGAATGAACAAGGGAAACAATAGATCGACCTACCTGGAATCCAACGTTGTCGTTATTGTTGTAGTAGTGGTGGCCTCTCGCTCTTGCTTCGTCAAGTCACAATCCGTTCGCCATTACGCTTGGATACCTGCACAAAGAACAAGGAAACAAGAACAACATACAAGATGATGACATTCCATTCATAACTATTAACCAGTCAAAGAGGGCTAAACATATTTCGTTAAAGAAACATTATAACACAATAGTGGAACCAAACAGTAGTCATGTACATAAATGAATAGAAGGAAGAGTTACAACCGATGCTTTGACGTCGCAATATCCTCCAGCGGGGTTCAAGCGAAGCGCGTCTCTAGTCATTTAGTTGTTCAGCCGTTCAGCTAGTTTTTACTAAGAGAGATAGCTTCTTTTATAGAGGAAAAGGAGGAGGTTAGGAGCCCTAAAAAGGTGGGAGGGAGGCCTATCCTTTAGGGATTTCCCATAAGAGGTGGAAAAAATAAACCTAAAGGAGGCAGTCCGTGGTTTATCAGTTCAACCACTCCCAATGACTCATCCTCGAGGTGGTTAGAGTGGAATCTACGCCTCTATTTTTAAAAAACATTCCATAAACAGCTTGGCGTGGGCGCTTAACTGGGACAAAGTGCTAACTGGCGTGGGCTCAGTGTTAATTTTCTAGCTCGGCGCGGGAGTGTAACTGGCTACTCGTGCCAAGGCAAAAACAAGGGATTTTAAAGTCCTGCTCAGGGAATTGTCAACAAGAGGAATGCTACTCTCATGTAAAGGGACACAATGATGGTTTTTGCAAGGCATGACACTGCTTATTGGTCACAAAAATGACCCTCTAATGGGCGAGATGGGGATTGCAGGGACAGTGACAAAATGTTGTGTAACACTTATGATATGAGTGGAGGGTTACAGTTGATTTTTTGTAGTGTTGTGCCAACATCCGGGAGTTTAGGTCATTAAGAAAGAAGTTCAAATCAGGGTTTTGGCACCTAGAAGAGTGGTTGATCTCTTGGTGGTCCTGTAACACTTGAGGGAAGTCATTAACATTTTTGTGTGTCGATTCCATTTTCTTAACTGAACATAGGAGGTTGAATCATATCATAGTAACTCCTCGTCACATATTTACCTTAGTGGATAGGTGAACTTGGGTAAGTGTGGGAGGAGGGGGTTACATAATGGTATCTAAGTGGGTTTTGTTAGGACTGTATAATGTACTTTTTTTACCATACATTTTGCTATCATTCCACTCTTTTCCAGTCCATATTTAAAGCCTATACTATCACTTTCATCCATTCTTCCAAAGGTATATAACATTCTTCTCTTTACAATATGTTTAACTTGTTTTACATGTAATTTTACATTACTTTCATATTTAACCATTAACCGAAAATATATAGTTGCTGAAACAGTTTGAAGACTAAAGTTAATCCATCGGGGCTATCTAAAGACCGAGTTGCTGAAACAGTCAGGATAGTACGCAAATCTCGTTGCTGAAACAACCTGTGATTTGCGATTTTGAAGCAGTATTTCAGGCACGGCAGCAACAGGAAAAGATAAGTAAGGAAGCTGTTACACTGGCCGTAACAACTGCACCTTGAAGCCAGTACCATCATAACCATTGTAACAACATTTTGCTATGGAAGAACAGAAAGGTCCTATTTCAGTATAGAAGATCAGATTGGGTTAAAAATATGATTTCTATAATGTAATCAATTGTAATAGATGTCTCCTCTTTAAAAGGAGGAGACATCAACATTAGAAAACATGGGAGACTACGGGAGGTTTATATGGAACACAGACTTATAGAGAAGGAACGTGAATCCTTTGTAATATGTCACTTTCGACAGATGAATAAAAGCTTGTTCTGAGCATTTCATTTTAATTCCTTCTTCTGGGGAATCTTGTGAGAAGGAAAGGGCCCACCTTCTTCACAAGATTCACCCATTTATTTCCGTAGTTTGTTAACTGTTCTTTTCATTTATTCCTTGTTAAACTCTGTTTTTTGAAATAATTTATGCAGTATTGGAACTCTGTTATCTATTGCTAAAACTCTGTTTCCATTACTTGTTGCATTGCTTTCATACAATTCATTTGTAGGTAATTCTGGATTATTTTAATTGGTAATCTTGTTTACAGAATGAGTTTGTGAAAGCTTGGTAATCAGAAACAGGTGCTGAAGATTCCTACTTGGGGAATAGGGTCCTGTTCTTTGTTATAGAATAATTGGTCTTTTCTTCTGCAGATTGGTTTCCTTTCCTAGATTGTTATCTTTTTAATGTAATCCAGGATTCTTTTGGTGATTTTCTGCAATAGAAAGATTACCTTTGCTGTAACTCAAGTAGAACTTCAGTTTGTTTGAGACAAGGTGTGATTAGTGTAATTTTTACTACAACATTTTATTGCTTTTGAGGTTGAGCATATACAGTTTGTGATTGCCTTTGAAATAAACAGACTTCCCTGGGTTGAAAATTTATGTAGAACTTGGTTGTTTAAATTAATAAGCAATTAAAATGGCGAACATTTTGGCGCCATTGCCGGGGAAGGCAATTATAGATTTCAAAAGCATTGATGTTTTTCTTTCAGATGTGCAGATTGCATGAGAGGACACGGAGCCCCCAAGAAAACTAACCCTACAGGTGGCAAGGGTAAAGGAAGGGGAGGAAGAAAGACCTTTATTGATGAGATCATATCAAAATATGAATCTTCTCAGAGGCTAAGCTCTCAAAGGCCCAAGCCTCAACATTCTCCCCAATCGAACTACAAAATAGAAGAAATTGTGAGCCCTGAAAACGTTGAAGAGCCAGCAGAAAACGTTGAAGAACCAACAGAAAGCGTTGAAGAGCCAGGAGAAAACATTGAGGAACCAACATAAAACATTGAGGAGCCAGTATAAAACATTGAGGATCGAGCAAGCGCAGTAGGGGATCAAGTAATGGAAGGGAAAAATGATGAATTCTTCGGAGGAGGACTAGTAGATCCTGAAGGAGGATGAAAAGATGAGAATTCTTTCTCTACCTTGGGGTTTCCTATTGGTGATCTCCCTAGAGGAGAAACCCCCATGAAGAATATCCCACTTTTAGCTTTACCTAACTTTCATGGTTTATCTTCTGAAGATCCTGATGAGTTTCTTTTCGAGTTTGATATATTATGAAGAAGTTATGATTACATTACTAATGCTAAAAAACTGAAGCTATTTCCAGTAACACTAAAAGGAAATGCACTAAGATGGTTCATGACTCTGGGATGCCATATAATCACAACATGGGAACATATGAAACGGAAGTTTCTACTTAAATATCAAGACTACTGTCGGACGAGAGAGAAAAGAGAGGAACTATTTAAGATGGTACAAAAGGAGGACGAGAATCTGGAGGAATTTGTGGAAAGACTACAATACAACTTGCAGAGATCCAATCATCCTGATGTAACTAAGGATATTATTAAAACAATATTACTGAAAGGGGTAAGGGATGACTGTTTAGATATGCTAAATATGCTTGGTAAAGGGGACATATCTAAAGAATCATATGATGAAATTGTTAACCTCTGTAAAATATGTTCAAAAGGAGCTGCAAGAAATAGATCAAACAATAGGGATACCACATATTAAAGAGTTCAAAAATCAGGTAGTGGAGGAGCAGCAAGAACTGAAATAGGTAATTTACTTGAGGAATTTAAAACTGAAATGTTAAGTTCTTTTGCTTCACAGATTGACACCTTGCAGGTTAAGAAGAAACAAGCCGAAGCAGAAGCAGCCTTGGCTGTCTTTTGTCCCAAATGCAGAGATAAACACCCACTAAGGGAATGCCCATTGGACAAGGTGCCAATTTGCACCCTTTGTGAGAAAGATCATGAAACACAACAATGCTCTTCTTTACTAGGAATAAAAGCAGCATTGCAACCAACCGAAGAAGAAGTTGAAGCAGTCTATCTGCTGACACAGAGAAGGCAATGGCAACCACGAGGAAAAGGTATGAACTCTAATATTCCATCTACATCTTCTAATTGTTGGAACAATTATCCTTCTTTTAGTCAAGCAAATTACCCTCCCTTTAACCAAATGCAATATCTGCCCTTCAATCAAATGAATTACCCACCCATGCAACAAACACACCCTCCCTTTGTAGATCCAACAATGTGGACTCCTTGGCCTCCATAACAACAATCTTACTTTAACCAGTGGAATTTGAATTGGAGGGGTCAACAACTCCCTTTTCCAAATCAATTTGCTCAATTTCAACAACCACTTCCTCTACCATCAGGTGCTCCACCGAATAATCAAATGATAAGACCCCAGCTACCTGTACAACCAAATCCTAACCCCAATAATAAAGCTGTGCAAGTTATTGATATTCAGAACCAGCCTATACTTACTTTTTTCCCTACACAATGTAATGACATTCATTTACAACCTAGGAAAATAGTTGAATCCATTATCGATGATGTTACCTCTTCTGATTCTGATAAAGAAGAAATTGAAAAATATGATTCACATAAAGAGGTACAAACACCCTCTAATAAGGGTGCTGAAACAACAGAACCACCATTCCCTGAGCATTTAGTTTTAACTAAAAAGCCTGAGCCACCTGCTTTTAATCTTTTAGGGGAATTGCAAAATCTGTATGTTAAAATTCCAATTTTACAGGCACTAAGAGATGTACCAATTTATGCCAGAATGATGAGAGATATTTGTGTTAAGAAACCCGGTAGGAAGGCTAAAAATCCCTTTACAGTCCATGTTATGGGTGATCTATCTGCATTAATGTCCAGTAAATCTCCTCCAGTTAAATATGGTGACCCCGGCCAACCTACTGTGACAGTCCAAATCGGTAAAACAATAATCCCTCAAGTTCTGGTAGATTTAGGTGCTATTATAAACATTATGACTCTTGAAACTTCACAACTGTTACAGCTAAAGAACGTAATCAGAGATACACCAACCATTGTAGAGTTAGCTGACCATTATACAATCAAACCAGAAGGAGTTATTGAAGACCTAGTCATCTCAGTTGAATCCTGGAATTACCCAGCTGACTTTGTGGTGTTACAGACTAAAACAAAGTTGGGGGGACATCCTCTAATTCTGGGAAGGCCCTGGTTAGCTACAGCCGATGCCTTTATCAGTTGCAGATCTGGTTCAATGAAAATTTCCAACGGATATGAAACTAAGCAGCTTACTCTTTACCCTCACGCTACACCCATGATTAATAATGATAATTACGTATGGATGGACTATGATGATCATGTTATTCAACCCATTTTGACTATCGGACAAGCCTTAAATCTTAAAGATACCACTAAGGATGAGGTAATTAATAATTTTATTTGTGAACCCTCCTTTGTGACTCCTGAAATACATAATCAACTGGCTGCACTTTTGAAATCAGATACCCAGGAAAAGCTTAAATCTGAAGATCTACCTCAAACATCAACCACCATCTCTTCTAAAAGTATAATAGTAAAAATCGAACCTGGCAAAACATTAAACATAAACCCTGACTTGACAGTTGCTGAAACACAACAATTAATGAAGTTACTGCTTGAAAATAAGGAAGCATTCGCATGGGACTATACAGATATGAAGGGAATCTCTCCTGAATTATGTACTCAACAGATCTATATCAAGGAAGGTCGTCGACCAATCTGTCAACCCCAACGATGAATGAATGCTAATTTAAGAGAAATTGTCAAAGAGGAACTTCAAAAATTGCTTAATGCAGGGTTTATATATCCTATCTCTGACAGTGAATGGGTTTCCCCATTGGTAATAGTTCCTAAGAAAAACAGGAAATGGAGAGTGTGTGTAGATTATAGAGCCTTAAATAAAGCCACTCAAAAGGATCAGTTTCCATTATCGTTCATTGATCAGGTATTAGATAGTTTGTCAGGGAAGAAATTCTTCTCCTTTTTAGATGGGTTTAGTGGGTATAATCAAATTAGAATTGCATCCCAAGACCAAGAGAAGACCACTTTTACTAGTCCTTGGGGAACTTTTTCCTATAGAGTTCTCCCATTTGGACTATGTAATGCACCAGCAACCTTTCAAAGAGCAGTTATAGGAATCTTTTCTGATAGCCTTAATGAATCTATGGAAATATTTATGGATGACTTTACCCCTTATGGTGTGTCTTTTGAAGATGCATTACAGAATCTTGAGAAAGTACTTAAACGATGTATACAAGCTCAACCCTCCTTAAGCACTGAAAAATGTCATATGATGATGAGTGAAGGAGAAGTGCTTGGACATTTTATTTCATCTCAAGGAATTCAGGTGGATCCATCCAAAATACAAGTCATTCAAAACGTTCCTAATCCTAAAACACAAACAGATGTGAGAAGTTTCTTAGGAAATGCAGGATATTACAGGAGATTTATTAAAAAAAATTCTAAAATAGCTTCTCCTTTGTTTGTGTTACTTATGAAAAATGTTGAATTCAAGTGGACTAATCTTTGCCAAGAGGCCTTTTTAGAACTCAAGCATCAGTTATCTACAGCTCCTATTTTGAGGGGACCTGATTGGGCACTTCCCTTTCATATATCTTCTGATGCTTCGGATACTACAATTGGAGCTGTCTTGGGACAAGAGGAAACCCATATTCCTTATGCTATCTACTTTATTAGTAAGAATATGACTCATGCTGAGCTTAATTATACAGTTACCGAAAAGGATTTTTTAGCATACTGACCACTCGGCTATCAAGTATTTAATGAACAAATCTGTCACAAATGCTCGAGTCACCATATGGTTATTTTTATTACAAGAGTTTGATATTACAATTGTAGATCGAACAGGTAAAGAAAATGTTGTTGCTGATTTCCTTTCTCGGTTAAAAGCTGATGATAATACTCCAGTAGATGATTCCTTTCTTGATGAATATTTATTTGCAGTTTCTGCTCACTCACCATGGTATGCAAACATTGCCAATTATCTGGTTGCAGGGAAGTTACCATTACACCTATCACATCGAGAGAAAAGAAAAATCATTCAACAAAGTGCTCGGTATAGCTGGATAAGTGGGTGTCTTTTCTATACAGGACTTGAGCATGAAATCCGAAGATACATTAGAGAAGATGAGGTGTATGATATACTAAAAGCTTGTCATGATGGCCCTTGTAGAGGGCATTTTGTTGATAAGAGAATGAAAAATAAAATTCTTAGGATGGGTTATTATTAGCCCTCACTCTTTAAGGATGCAAAGAAATATGTTCGAGCTTGTGATAGCTGTCAGAGAATGGGTCAACATAATCATAGAGATGAAATTCCATTAAACCCCCAGGTAATACTTGAACCATTTGAAATATGGGCCTTAGATTTTATAGGACCCATTAATCCTCCATCCAACCAAATAGTTTATATATTAGTCTACACAGATTATATGACTAAATGGGTGGAGGCTAAAGCACTCCTTAGAGCTAATGAAGAAGTTGTCCTAGCTTTCCTATTTGAAGAAATCTTTGTTAGATTTGGAGTCCCTGGAGAGCTAGCTACAGATGGAGGACCTCCTTTCACTTCTCATGGTTTCAAAGCCAACCTTCAGAAATATCACATTCATCATAGAATGACTACACCATACCACGCCCAAGCCAATGGGCAGGTGGAGAGTACAAACAAAGTAATATAAGCCATTCTAACAAAAATAGTGAAGGACAACCGGAAGGATTGGTCTCAAAGGCTCCCTGAAGCGCTATGAGCTTATAGAACTACCTAGAGAAATACTACAAGATTTTCTCCCTATGAATTGGTTTATGGTAAAAGTGTTGTTTTTCCTGTGGAATTTGAAATTAAAACCTTAAGGACTGCTTTAGCTGTTAACCTTGATTTGACTGATGCACAGGCAACTAGGTTGCAACAGCTTCATGAATTGGATGAAAAAAGATTAGATGGCATTCATCAGACAACTATGATCCAACAACAAAGAAAAAAGTGGCATGATAAAATCATTAAGCATAAGCAGTTCCAAAAAGGTAATTGGGCTTTATTGTATGATTCTCGGTTTGAAAATTTTCAAGGGAAACTACGTACAAGATGGATGGGACCTTACGAAATAGATACTATTTTTCCCAATGGAACGGTAAGGCTCTTAACAATTGATGACTCTAAAAAACCACTATTAGTAAATGGTCATCGGATTTGTCTATACCAACACCCTATTTCTAAAGAATATTTTAAGGCCACTTGCATGGTAGATGCACATTATCTCTTTTTAGGGGAGCCTTCTGTTCCTCATTGCATTTGATTTTTTTGCATTGTATTTTTAGTATTAGATTAGATTTATTAAACTGATAATCCATGTCAAGGGCTGGCATGTTATAATTGATTATTTTTCAGATTCTTGATTAAGGAAAGACTTACCAAGGAAGGAAAATTTCACCACAAGCAGATTCAAGCTTCATTTTGAGAAGCATTGATCCCCTCACTTCAACTCATTCATAGTTCACTTCCCCATCTTCCAGTAACATTTCAACATTTATTCCCTTCATTCCTTCTTCCCTTTTCATGTCATTTTCCCTATTTTTCACATTGCTGAAACACTATTCTTTAGCAAATACTTTCCCCATTTTTCACATTGTTGAAACACCATTCTTCAACAAACATTTTCCCCATTTCCCCACTGTTAAAACACCACTCCTCAGCAACACTTTCCTTATTTTCCCATTGCTGAAACACCACTCTTCAGCAGTATTTCATCCATTTTTCCCATTGCTGAAACACCATTTCTTTCTCCAAAGATATGACTATGCAGCATTTTCTGTCATGAAACCATCTTCTTCAGTTCTTTCATTCTCACTTCTCTTATTGCTCATGCTACTCCTATCCTTTCACTGCCTTCTCCTATGACTAAACATACCTCTAATATAATTTCCCTTATGTTTCAAAAAGCTTCTAAAGTTCTTCCATGACTATTGAGCTATTATAAGCAAGCACTATATTTTTCGAACTACAAATCAAAGGTAAACATGAGGTATGTAAATTTTATATGTAAGTACAATTAAACTATGGTTAAATGAGAAGATTTCACAAATCCCCATACATTTAAAGTCATCATTTTAGTCGTAGTTGGGGGGGAATATCAAAATTATATGCCATCATTTCACAACATGCCAATTACCGTCATATTTCTTACCCATTACCTCCCTCCTTCACCGTTACTCCATGTTCTCATTAGCAAAATTTACTCTGTTCGAATTGCGATAACTTGGCTTTTGACTGTGAATTTTACCAAAGCTGGTTAACTATAGGAGGACCTGCTATTCGACATGAGCCCGACTCGATAGCTCTGCTTGAATTATACCTAGATGTGTATCATATTTTTCAGCAGGCAGGTTGGGTAGGATATTTTCAGAGGCTTCAAGAGTTTGATCCACAACAGGTCCTTGAATTTGCACAAAATATTCAGGAAGATCATTCTACTATCTAGGGAGTTCGAATTCTAGTCTCAGAGGGTGACATAGCACAGGTTTCAGGTTTTCCGGTCACTGGCACTCGATGGTTTAGTCGAAAGCATATCATTTTGAATGCACAACAAGATTTTCTTCTGCCAGGAGAACAAGTCGAGCCAAAAGGCCGGGGTGTCCGACTTCACTCATTACCGCCTCCTTGGCCGAAAGTAGCCGAATTCTTCAAACATTACCTCACTTGTGAAGGTCGCTACCAGGTAGTCTACCAGCATGATTTTGTTTTTTTGAATCATTTACGACATGGTCGACTGCTAAATATTCCTTATTAATTACTTGGGTGTATTAGAAATATGTCAAATTATTGCAGACAGGTAAAATTCCCACTCTTTTCCCTCACCCATCACCATCTTGTTCAACTACTGATTCAGAGGGGTTTTGTTCAACAAAACCCTCCTCTAAACAATATACCCCTAGACCCTGAGCAAGCTGTTGAAATTCCTCAAGAAGCTACTAAAAATCCTCAAGAAATTCCTGAAAGTCCCCACGAGCAGTAATCAGATAATATCCCTGACCCTCCACCAATTCCATCCACAGAACCAACTAATCCAATTAACCTTTCTTCAAGCCCATCCCACCACTTAGCAGAATCATCTGATCCTACTGTCCATATTCCTAGTGATGATTCTCAGGCCGATACACCACCATCCTCCTCTATTGCTAAAATGAAAAGGCAAATCACAACCACCTCCCTACCAAAAATACAAACAAGGGCCGCACCTAAAGCAGCTACCTCCTCTGATAGCCCTTCTCCTCGGGAAAAACCCTCTCATAAAAGGAAAAAGTAAACTACTGCTTTTTCTACCGTCTTACCTAGGAGACGAATGAGGACGTCTACTGAAGCAACAACCATTCCTACTACCCCTAATCCCGCAACCATTTTGTTAAAACTCCACACACCACCACCCTCCCAAACCCCGGAATTATTACCTGTCTCACTCAGTGGCACTGAAACACAGGAACCAGATGCCCAGGGTAACGTGACATCATTTTCTATAGAACAAGTAGCTGTCACACAAGAACAAGCTACTCAGTCAGTAGCTGAAACACAAGAACCAGCTGCTGATGTACAAGAACTAGACACTCAGGATGCTACTTATTCAGTAGCTGTCACAAAGGAACTAGCTCTAGCTGTCACACAAGAACCAGCTACAGCTGAAACACAACAACCAGTTCCTGAGAATGCGATTGATACACAAGGCCCAGTCACTTTGGCTTCCCTTTTACAAAAGAATGAGTTTCTAAGATCAGAATTGGAAACCTATAAGCAGGCATTGGCGACAGCAAAGGAAGCCTATGACAAGGAGCTCAACTTTTATAACCTGGCCCATACAACATCCATGGCAGACAAACACACAAAAACTGATCCATATAAGGAATATATGTGCAGCCAATGTGGAAACATTTATCAGCAAGCAGGATATAAGATAGTTCAAGTCCCAATGCCGGGAGCATCTACATCTTCTGCAGTCAAAGAGGAACACCCTACTGTTACACAAGAACCAGTAGGGCCTTCCAAAATTTCAGAAAAAATAAGTTAATTTACAAGTACCCCAGCCTACTGTAACTGTTAAATCTGAATTTCCTATTGTTATTTCTACTCCGACTATACCTCGACCTACCACTTGCAATACTGAAACACAAACTGAACCATGTAATGAGTAGCAAATAATGAATAAATGCAAGAAAGAATATGCCATTTCGCAAGATAAAATCTTGCAGCAGCATAAACTAGTATGGCAGAATCATATATATTCAAACTGGGAGATCTTGGAGCAAACACTCCAAGATTCTAGGGCTCATAAGAAGCAGAATAAAGAGCTAAAAGGAAAACTGCTCCTAATGTTTGAACTGGTACAAAAATTACTAGCTACTAGGAAACCATCTCTAAATTACTCTCTATTCCTCTCAGAACGCCTTGTTTATTTTCAGTTGAAAGCAATCAAAGATGGAAGACTCCATGAGGTGCTTACATCCGAACAGTTTGTGAAAATATTTGCAGAAGCCTCCACTAGTGATCAACACTTATTATGTGAGTTGTGCCTTCACAATGAATCCATCCCTGAAAACAGAAGGTTTAATCTTAACCCTCTTGTTGGCGACATTCAGATCAGGGCATTTTCCTCTTTCCTTGCTAATCAGATTACATGGCAGACCGCTTTTCTTGCAACCAGGCATAATGAAGACAACCGTCTTCTCTGGATAAGGCCAGAACCAGAGAACCTCGCCATCTTTGTGGCAGAGTATCATCAATTTTTGACGAAACCAGGGATGACTGAACATATACAACAATTACAGGCTTCAGTACTCCAGGACTACCAACATTTTATTCAGGCCAAAGAAACTGCTGCTTTAAGAGAAAATAATATGTTTTGGCAACAATCTTCTAAGGAAAAGCAAGAGTACAATCCTTTCAGTCCTACTAATCTCGAAACCGCATTCTCTAGAGAAACCAATTACATCAGATGTGTTCAACAATGCGCTGAAAAGTGGATAGGATACCACTTTCATTTTCCTATTTTATGGATGCCAGCAGAGGAATATCATGCTCATCATAGGTTGGCCAACAAGGATGAAGCAGCAACTTGGAAAAGATTGCAAAATTCGAAAGGGTTCAGAGCCTTAACAATAGTACCTTCCATAGCTACTGCATAAGTAACTTGCTGCCAAAAGCCAGTATCCGGACTCTGATTCAGATTAAAGTTGCCTAAGGACATGCAACCTTTTTAGTTGGGGGGGATGTTAGGACTCTATAATGTACCTTTTTGACCATACATTTTTCTATCATTCCACTCTTTTCCAATCCATATTTAAAGCCTATACTATCACTTTCATCCATTCTTCCAAAGGTATATAACATTCTTCTCTTTACTATATGTTTAACTTGTTTTACATGTAATTTTACATTACTTTCATATTTAACCATTAATCGAAAATATATAGTTGCTGAAACAGTTTGAAGACTAAATTTAATTCATCATGACTGTTTGAACCGCGTTGTTGAAACCGTTTGAAGACTAAAGTTAATCCATCAGGGCTGTCTGAAGACCGCGTTGCTGAAACAGTCAGGATAGTACGCAAATCCCGTTGCTGAAATAGCCCGTGATTTACGATTTTGAAGCAGTATTTCAGGCACGACAGCAATAGGAAAAGATAAGTAAGGAAGCTGTTACACTGGCCGTAACAACTACACCTTGAAGCCAGTACCATCGTAACCATTGTAACATCATTTTACTATGGAAGAACAGAAAGGTCCTATTTCAGTATAGAAGATCAGATTCGGTTAAAAATAGGATTTCTATAATGTAATCAATTGTAATAGATGTCTCCTCTTTAAAAGGAGGAGACATCAGCATTAGAAAAAATGGGAGACTACGGGAGGTTTATCTAGAACATAGACTTACAGAGAAGGAATGTGAATCCTTTGTAATATGTTACTTTCGACAGATGAATAAAAGCTTGTTCTGAGCATTTCATTTTAATTCCTTCTTCTGGGGAATCTTGTGAGAAGGAAAGGGCCCAAATTCTTCACAAGATTCACCCATTTATTTCCGTAGTTTGTTAACTGTTCTTTTCATTTATGCCTTGTTAAACTCTGTTTGCTGAAATCATTTATGCAGTATTGGAACTTTGTTATCTATTGCTGAAACTCTGTTTCCATTACTTGTTGCATTGTTTTCATACAATTCGTTCCTAGGTAATTGTGGATTATTTTAATTGGTAATCTTGTTTACAGAATGATTTTGTGAAAGCTTGGTAATCAAAAACAAGTGCTGAAGATTCCTACTTGGGGAATAGGGTCCTGTTCTCTGTTATAGCATAATTGGTCTTTTCTTCTGCAGATTGGTTTCCTTTCCTAGATTGTTATCTTTTTAATGTAATCCAAGATTCTTTTGGTGATTGTCTGCAATAGAAAGATTACCTTTGCTGTAACTCAAGTAGAACTTCAGTTTGTTTGAGACAAGGTGTGATTAGTGTAATTTTTACTACAACATTTCATTACTTTTGAGGTTGAGCATATACAGTGTGTCATTGCCTTTGAAATAAACAGACTTCCCTGGGTTGACAATTTATGTAGCACTTGGTTGTTTAAATTAATAAGCAATTAAAGTGGCCAACAAGTTTCTATTCTCTTTGGGTGATATATGATACCACATAATGGTATCAAAGCTCCCAGGTTCAACACTTGGACTGGATGGGAGGAATGTGTTTTTCATGCATGCATGTTACTTGTCTATGTGATTGTTATGCATGAAATGTGATGTCATTATATATAGTTTAGGTCATCATTATGTTTTTTTTATGTTATGATGTTGATATGTTGGCTGATATAGAGCAGGAGATGTAAATTATTAGAGTGAGGTTGTAATACTAGACCTCAGGGTAAGAGCAGATTTTCATATATGTTTGTACATTGGGCATGCATGTATGTTGGTTAATGGTTGTCATATGCATTATGGTTATATATTACATGCCTACCATTCTATTTTTGTTATGGTTACATGCATGATAAATGCTAGTTGATCAGTGTGATCATAAGCACATGTGTCAAATAGTCATGCATGGTAGTAAATTGTTTTTATATGCATTGTGGTCATATGCATGATGATTATGGTCATTGCAGATAATATATGAATGTTATTATGTATCATGCTAATCTGGTTTTTTCCTGTGCAGGTGGTTATGGTTATGATATTCATGTATGAGTAGATATACTTATGATATTGTGTAGTACTAATCTAGAATGACTTGTGCAGATGTGATAACTTCTCTTGAGATTCATTGAGGTATGAGTTTGATTTTATCATCTGTTTGGTTTATCTAACATGGTATGTCTACAAGGTGTTTGAATGGTTGATTAATTGCATGATGAGTATGTGTGTCTATAATATTGCATGAAGGAACGATATTGTTATATGATAGTTGTACTAACACATTATGTCCCGAGACAATTGATATGCACTTGAGTGCCGTAGGTGCTAATTGTAGTAGTATTATTAATGATTGTGAGTTGATTATGACATGGATGCTAGTTTTGTTAAAGGTTGATTTCAAATGAATAGATATAATGTCTTGATATTTGGAACATGTGTATGACATGTGTGAATAGTTGTAGGGAAACATGCTTGGTATTAGCATGATAAGGTAACAATTGATTTGTGTATATAACTAACAATTGGGTGATGTGATAGTACATATTAAGACTCAATTGCAACAAGATAAAAGAAAGGGATTGGGTGATAATTCCTTTGGCTATGTTTGGAAACTGAAATTCCAAACGAATGGATGATTTTCATGAATACTTGAAGTCTTCTTAATCTTGATTTCTTTTGACATTATGTGGATATGTGCTATATTTATGAACATGTATTTGACAGGTATAACAACTGATTTCTAGTTATGGTTGGATCCGTCAAGGAATTGGAATTCCTTGAGAGATGATATATGTACGTTTTCAGTTACAAGGAAGAATATTGGGTATGAAAAGGTAAGGTAATCGATATATTGTTATAATTATTTATACTATAAAATTTGTGTGTTTATGGTAGTATGATGCAGGGGAGTGCATGACAAAAGATACTTCCATGGAATATTGAAGAAGGTTTAGGTTGAGTTTTCTCTTGGAAGCATTGGGGACCCATGCGATTGAGTCATGGTATTTGTTGCTAGTTTTGTGCTTTCACTATTTTGTGATTTTTTTGCACTTTATTTGTAGCTTTGATTGTGTATGGTGCATGGCCATGAAAATTTGTTTGTGGTGTCATATTTCTATTAGTTTTTCAGGGTTTTTCTTCTTGTTTTCTTGTTGTTATTTCCTTATATGTTTTGAGGTTCTTGGGAATTAGTTAGGAAGGAGGAAGTTAATGGATATTGGGGAGAGTTGTGTGGTACCCAAAAGGGAATGTAAGACTTGGATGAATCTCAGTGCATGTATAAGGGAAAATGAAGGAAAAAATATGACAACCAATCAGGGATTGGTTGGGTCCATTGGGGCAAATGGATAGTGACAGGATAATCATGAGAAAGGTAACGTAAATGGATTTGAGGCATCAGATGCCTTAGATAAGTTGGGAACTGTTGTTCTCAATGTTATGCATGTTGTGTGTGGATAAATGGAGTCCTCTTAACCTTGACCTTATGATATATAGTAATTATGTTGTGATCATGATTATGTTGATTTCCATATATGTATACATGTATGTATTTATGTCGTTGTCTAACAGGTCCATCAGGGATCATGTTTTATTTATGCTAATGATTATATATATGTATGTATGTATGTCATTGTCTGATAGGTTCATTAAGAATAATTCTTGTGGAGGATTTCTTTCTTATGTAAGTGAATGACATGAAGAGGTTCCTAGTCTTATAAGGAATCAAGTGGGAAGAGTAGCCCTGGCACATCTATGAGGTCAGTATCATTTGTATATAAATTGATATTATGTGACTAAACTATGTCTATGTTTATGTTATGGATAGGTAATGCTGAGGGATACATTAGTGGGATGAAAGAAGTGTGCTTTGAGGCATGCCGCGACAAGCATGGACAATGGGAAGACACTAGAAGCAAGGTTTCATGGTAGAGACTCGACAATTTTTGGATGTGTAGTATTACTATTGTGTATATGTTGTACCCATGATGTTGTATACATGTGGTGTTGTGTATATATGGTGTTGTGTACATGTTGTTTATGCAGTGCTATGTACAGATGGTGTTGTGTGCATGTTGGATATGTAGTGTTGTGTACATATGGTGTTGTGCACATGTTGGATATGTGGCGTTATGTACATATGGTGTTGTGCGCATATTTTACATGCAGTGATGTGTGCATATGGTTCTTTGTGCAAGTTTCATACGTGGTGTTGTGTACATATGGCATGGTGTGAATGTTGTAAACATTGTGTTATTTTTTTTTTTGGTCATTAGCATTTCCAGATGGAATCAAAATCACATTGGGAGTGTACCCTGGAACAATGAGCCGGTAACTGTTCACTGAGAGGAAAAGTGGCACAGGATGGTAGTGTTGGAAAATGGATGCAAAATTTGGTATTGATAGTGGATTCTGGACTTTTTGGGAAGGAGGTGAATCCTGGTACTACTTTTGACGGTGGAGGTGTGAGCCTCTAGATTCCCTTATTACTGATATGGGAACCATATCCTTTTATTTTTTGGTTAGAGAAAATGTGCATATGTGTATATTATTGTAAATATTGTATTGAGTTGTGTTTATAAATCTCCATAAATAGTATGATTATTTTCTTGTTGAAGAAAATGTGCATGAGAGTATATGTGGTTGTTATTGTAAATACCATAATGAGCTGTGTTATAAAGCTCTAGTAAGCGGTATGATTGTCATGCTTCAGCAGGATGCCATCGTAAATACTGCAATGAGTTGTGTTATAAAGCTCCATAAGTAGTATGTTTTTGCTAGTCTATAAGTGCCACTGAACATCGAGGACAATGTTCCCCCAAGGGGGAGGGTTTTGTAAAAACCCCTGGTTGAATTTCCATGTAAAAAAAAAATAAGACCAAGGTCATGAGACATGTATTCCAAGATATTGAATGGTGGGAAAAACATCCTAGTAGGTGTCACTTTCGGTTTATTATGGCCAAGGAAATTGGAAAAGGCATCGACAGAGGAAAAGAGGAATTAAATGACATTTAATTTATGAAAATAAGGGAAAATAAGAGAAAATATAGATGAAAGGTTACAAATTTGTATGAGCAGGAAATTGAAGGAAAAATAGAGGAAATTGAAGAAAATAGCAGCCTCAATGATAAAAATGCTTATGAGGATCAGTTCATGTCTTTTTTCATTGTGTGAGGTTTTTTTCAGTTCAGTCTTTAGCACGTTCATTATATTCTCTTTCTCATACTCTTGCACACTTATATAAATCTTGGAGCATTGTTGGAGCACTCTAGTTTACATTGGATTTCAAGAAAGAAGGAAGGGGAAAGCAGGAAAGCACAAGGGAACACGTGGATCAAAAACTGTGACAGGATTGCTTTACAGGTTTCGAGTTGCATGTATGATTTCCTTGCTAGTTTTGGCATGCATGATATATGCATGTGATTATTTGGTTATGATATGTCATTGACATGGATGATTGCCTGGATTGACAATGGTCTTTCCTAGCGTTGCCATTTATTGGATAACCATGGTGTTATGGTTTTCCCCATTTGTTTTCTTATTGGTGCTCATGTTCCTTATGGCCATGGGTTGAGTTACTAGTTCCTAGAGCCTTAGTTGGACAAACTCTCTAGAAGCCCGGGAACAACCTGAGTTAAGTTACTAGTCCTCGAAGCCCTGGTTGGAAAAATGCTTTGGAGCCCTTGGTGGGTTGATTTACTATTCCTGGAACCTTGATTGGACAAATTATATGGAGCCCTGCGTGGGCTGAGTTACTAGTCCTAGATCCAGGTTGGAACAAACGCTCTGGTGCCTTGGACAGATTGGGTAGAGACATATCTAGTGATGGTTAGTGATGTCTAACCATGAGGGGAAATCATTGGTTGAGTTTTGAGGAATTTTGGTTGTTGGAAGCCCTAGTTTGGTTATTCCACGAGATCCCACATTCATGCTTGAAATATGGCACGAGGGTGACTGGATGAAAAAGATATTTTGTTTATCCCAATCTATGTTCGGGTGGTACGTGCATGTCCCTGACTTGCCTGGATTTTGCATATGTTAATAAAAGCTCTTTTCCTCTTGTATTTAATGAGTAATTATACTTGTTATTATGTGGATTTAATGGTTTTTATATCATTGTTATTTTTCTGGTTAAATGCTGGTTATAAGCATGGTTTTATGATAGATTCAATTTATAGATCTTATCATGTTTTGAATGGTAAATGAACGGTTATTAAATGCATGACCTAATAGATTTTATTGCAACTATTGTGAGAGGGAATAAAACCTTCTTGATTATTTTCAAATAACTATCAAACCCCTATGTTTAATTATCCATCCATGACACGTAGATTACATGTTCTCCATGTGTTTGATGAACTTTATGTCATGGTTAGGCTTGGTTAGGCCAAGTCCTTGATCAAGTTTTGTGTGATAGGCTTTATATTTGTGTCATTTATTGTTAGGGGAAGTTTCATTAAGTTATGGGAAATGGTATGGAGGCTGGCCCTGAAAAAGTGGCTCAGATCTCATAGTCGCAAGCACAGAATTGGCTGAAAAATACTGCAGTCACTACCTTGTAGGCTTATGCATGCGACTGGAGGGTTACAGTCAAATTTTTGAAATGACGTGCCAGGGTATGGGAGTCCAGGTCACTGAGAAAGAAGTTTAACTCAGGGTTTGGGCACCTAGAAGGGTGGTTTAGCTCTTGGGGGTCCTATAGCACCTGAGGGAAGTCAATAATGTTTTGGTGTGTTGATTCCACTAACTTAATTGCACCTAGGAAGTTGAGTCATATCATAGTAACTCCTCATCACATATTTATCCCAGTGGACCAATGAACTTGGGTAAGTGTGAGAGGAGGGGGTTACAAGACCCAAGTTAGTTAATTATTTAATCTAATTTGTGTTTGAGTTGTTAAGTGAGGGTTTCTTCTTGGACAAGGAAAATCCCCAAGATCACTCACACAAAGATATAAATAAGAGGCCAAAGGAGAGGCTTAGACACACAAGTGGATAAGTAATTTCACTTGTGGAGAGGAGTCTAAAGGGCCTAGTCGTATATCTACCTAAGTTGTAATAGAAAAAAGAAAGCCAGATATGAATGTTGGTAGGTCGTATTACCAACTACTTTATTTCACCCCATTGACGACATTATTTCATAGAATTACTCAAAGGGGAACATCTTGGAAGCTCTTGAGTAAGAAAAGGACCAAAATCCTTAATGGTTCTGGTGTAGATTCAAATTTCAAGCCTAGCCATTTCGTAGAACTTCCATCCCAAGCCAAAATATTAGAGTATTAATATTATTACAATCCATCCAAGATTTAAAGGGAGCTAATTCTGATTTGTTGTAGAATGATTTCTTCCCACAAATTCCTCCATTCTAAATCTTCACTTCCTTCCCATTACCCAAAACCCATGTGATTGTTTCTTTGATGATTGGAGTTGTTACTTTAAGTAGCTTCAATAAGTGTGAACGTGTTTGAATATTTCATGTATTATCTAAACATTTGACTTTAGAATCCATAAAATATTATTTCCACATTACCTTCTTCCACCACTCTAAATTACCTAATATCATTCACCGAAGCAGTTTAGCTCCCATTACCAAATTCATCTAGCTAAACCTTTTAGTCCTAAGTTCCTGATTTCCTCAATATTTCTATTATTATTCCAATTAATTAAATGATATTTTTTGGTATTTTATTTTCCCATTTTAACATAAAAACTTTTTGATATTAATGAATATTTATCTCATTATACCAATAGGATCAAGAATGGTAGAGCATTGATATATAGGTGATGTATATAACACTAACTTAATCAAGACCTGTCTCCCTACTAGATTGAGCCACTATGACCCTCATTGTCCAAAATTTATTCTAACATACTAGAATAGGATTGGGAGGAGCTAATTTTGAGAGGGACGAGAATCCAAAGATACCTAAAAGAAGGCTAGGTTTTAGACAACAAAAATTTAAGTAGGGAAATAGAGTTTTATACCTATGAATTATCATTCCATTCAAATATTTGGAATTTTTGGAAATTGATTTCTCCTTCATATGCATCTAGAAAGGAGACTAAAATATGATTGAATTTATAGGTGATGATGATAGAGGCTCCACCAAGAAAACTTGTATTATTCATAAATTAGAAGTGACTGAGACTTTTGGAACCATAAAATATCTTAATCCCTAGAATATTTTCTGTAACTTATTTTAATTCAAGCCTCATACTTAAGGAATCCACCATAGTGATATATAAGAGAGGGGATGATCCAGGTTTGTCAGCTACCGGATTCACCCAGGATATTTTACTTCTGTGATGTGGTTATAATTGCACTAAAAAGAGAATTAAAAGAACACATATGCATGCTTGAAGCAAGAGGAAACAAGATAACAATCAACAACACAAGAACACGAGATATTGAAAACGGATTTCACCCAATTTGGGCTACGTCTCTAGGCCTGGTGTCAAAATGGGGTAGGCCACTCCATATAGTGCTGGAAATGGTGATGATGTACATGGAATATGTTTTCTTTCATACAAGGATATATGCCCTCCACATGAGTGGCTTGTCTCTCCATGAGATGTTTCACTACAAGAACTCTCACTCACAATAGGCCTCCTATCAACATCACATAATCTCACATAAGGTGACGATGAGGATCCCTTCAACAAGGTTACATAGGGATCATAAAAATCCATGGTGAATACATCTCACATGAAGTAAAAACATAGATCCTGCAACATACATCAAGCAAGGATCTAAACAACATATTACATCTCACAGCAAATGATAAAAGAGGAACATGACATCAATACTTCATATATCTCAACCCCTGAAGTTGGCTAAAAAAGTGGATGCTAAGCTGCTGAATCTGGCACACCATCGAATTGGTGATGTCGAGAGGCATAAATCGAATGTACACAATTGGGAATCTGATACTGTCACTCCAATCTGGAAAATGGCCAAAAACGGGAAGATTTTCTACTGAAATGGACATCGAAATCGGATTCATGTCGCTAAGAGGTGTAAAATCGACATAAAATTTGTCAATTATGACTCTGGCAAGTTCGAGACCTCAAGGAATATTTTTAATGCCCCTCAAGATTCCTTGGGCAAGGTTTCACCGCTCTGGCCGCTCATGGTTTCACACTTGCAAATAAAAAAAAATTTATTTGTTGAAGAAAGTGTCGGTCTGCTCCACGTTCTGCCTCCGCTTTTCTCATGGATCCATTGACCTCCCTGTGCCCTCATCTCTCATGTATTCTCCATCATTCTCCATGGTTTCCTTGAACCATTTGAATGGAATTTTATAACAAAGTGTGAGGGTGAATAAGACAAAGTGTGAGGTTGGCACAATGGTTGGCATAAGCATATTAAGATACTTGTTGTTGGGAGGTTTTGGGTTCAAATCCCATTGAATATCAATATTGTTTTAAAGCCCAATTTTAGTTTTAATATAGTTTTTCAAACTATATAATATATGGTATTTGTATGTCCATATTATAACGACTCCCAAAAACATGAGAATAAGATAAAAAATTGAGATTGAACCATCCAAAGCCACTTGGGCCTAATTTGAGGTGTCATTTGGCACCATGTGATTGGGCCATGTGGCAAGCCCTCATTGGTCCACGTCTTATGCTACCTCTACCACCTACTTGCCACGTGTCTACTTGTGGTGTTGCCACATCACCTTTTTGTGGGTCCACCTATTTTGTTGACTAGGATGACACATTAGCTTTGTGGGTCCCAATAGGCCAACCACATGTCATCCATACGGACTGCCACATGGAAGAATGTTGAATTTGAATTGTTTTTTAGTTTTTTGGTACAAACTTCAAACTACAATAACTTTCTCATACATACTCGGATTTTTGTGTCATTCACGCCATTGGAATCGGGCCAACGAGCACTACAATCTTGTCCTAGTTTGAAAGAATTCTCAATACTTTGAATTTTTACCATTTCTGAGCTCTCTTGGTCTCCTGAGGGTGTCTGGAGCCACCTGGATCAATCCTCCCCACTGAGGCGCTTTTGGTGGACCACCAAAATCATGAAAAAAATCTGCAGCTTCTTTGTACCTCATCTGCACCACTAGTGTCCTGAAATGTCACCCTTCATTCTCCTTCACCTTTGTTCTTTGGAGCCATAAGCGATGAGTCGACACCTGCATCCTTTGTAAACCTGTAGTACAATCTTCTTACAAATTACCTACTTAATACATAACCAACTATGACCCAAGCATCTGATACTTTCCACAAGTTTATAACACACACTGTGTGGTCAAGTTACATCAAAATGGAAATCAATACCCTAGCTATCAACACAAGGCCAAAACATCATTGTTACTTAATAAGTGATGGAAAACACATCATCAATTTTACATTTTAAATTACAACACATGATTAAAAAAATAAGGCCATGACACACTACCACACCTAGAAAAACCATCTCTCACTTATCAAAGAGAATGGGTTATTTCTTCGTGGCCCAGTTGCTTGTCGAACATTTGTTTCAATTGGTTCATGTATGGAAAATTTTTCCTTGAGACGTTGCTCTGGATGGAACCTCCAACATGTGGCTCTTTGATTGCAACTTCTATCGCAATGACTGCAATGGGTCTTCTTCCTCCAGAACTGCTTTACCTTCTTCTTTCGCTAGTGTGGAGAAGGCCTATCACGCCTCATCATCTTTCATACTGCCATTCTCTTCCAACGCTCAGCAAATACATGGTTATGTAATCCACAAAAAATACATGTTTTTCGATGCCATGATATATGTTCATTATTAGCAACATGCTTGTAATCAAAATGAACCCTAGAATATTGAGACTTGTTATACCTTTCTTGGTTGTCTCTAGTGCGATCATGGTGACCAGATTTTGTCTCAGCTCTTTCTCTGCAATGTGCGTTGTCATAGGAGGATGGTGAAGTGTTCCCATCGTTCTCTTTCCCTAATGGTTTCAACCATGTATTGGAAGCTTTTGACACCTTTGAGCACTGTCCTTAAGTGTATCCCAAACCTGTGAATGAGGTCTCTACACAACCTCCAATGGCTAAGTTATTCTTTGGCCATTAAAACCAAGTCCTCCTCCTTTGTATTCCATCTTGGTGAGGAGTCTCATACGAGTTCCTGTAATGCATATCTCCCCATTTCCAACAGAAATAATAGCATGTGAAGATGAAACTGAAGAGAAATCAACATTTTTTACCTCAACTATTGATTCAGAAATAGGTGATGATGGCTTCTTTAAGCCTTCCTTGCGCTTCAACTTCTCCAAGGCCTCTTCTACGGCTCGCAACTGAAGCTGCAATCTCTGCTTCTCTTCTTTCTCTTCTCGTAGTAGCCTCCTTAATTCAACATTATCTTCTTGAAGACTATGGTTGATCTCCTCATTCGAATGATGAGAAGACAATGAAGGCGATGAATAAGATGCATAAGCACTGGAAGATGTGGATGAAGCATCGTTCTCTGATATATCTTTCTCCTCTTCTGCTATTCTCCTCTCATAAGCGTCATACATTATGTCCACCATTTTGGACATCCTCAGCATGGTCAGGTACATGTCTTTGTCGTCCTCCATTATTGCACGTTTAATCGTCCTTCACGCTCACAATTCACATCAGCAAGAAGATCACTCTGATACCATCTTGATCCGGGTCCGTTAGCTACTGGATTTACCCATGATATTTTACTTCTATGATGTGGTCAGCATTGCACCGAAAAGAGCATTAAAATAACACATATGCATGCTTGAACTAAGAGGAAATAATACAACAATAAAAATCATAAGAACACGAGACGTTGATAACAAAGCTCACCTAATGTGAGCTACATCTCCAGGCCCAGTGTCAAAATGGGGTAGGCCACTTCATATAGTGCTGAAAATGGTGATGATGTACATGGAATAATTTTTCTTTCATACAAAAATATATGCCCTCAACATGAGTGGCTTGTCTCTCCACGAGACGTTCCGCTACAGGAAAACTCACTCACAATAGGCCTCTTATCAACATGACATAATCTCACACAAGGTGATGATGAGGATCCCTTCAACAAGGTTATATAGCGATCATAACAATCCATGGCGAATACATCTCACATGAAGTAAAACCATAGATCTCGCAACATACATCAAGCAAGGATCTAAAAAACATGTTACATAGTAGATACTACATCTCAAAGAAAATGATAAAAGAGGCACATGACATCAATACTACATATACCTCAACCCCTGAATTTGGTTGAAGAAGTGGTTGCTCAGCTGCTAAATCTGGCTGCACCATCAAATTCATGGCGTCGATAGGTGTAAAATTGATTGTCCACACTTGGGAATCTGACATTGTCACTACAATCTGGAAAATGGATAAAAAATGGGAAGCTTTGCTGCTGAAATGGACATCTCTATTGGATTCCTGTCACTGATAGGTGTAAAATCCACATAAAATTTGTCAAATTTTGACTCTGGCAAGTTCGGGACCTCAAGGAATCTTTTTGATGCCCCTCAAGATTCCCTGGGAAAGGTTTCGCTGTTTTGGCTGCTCATGTTCCACACCTGCAAATAAAAAAATATATATTTGTTGAAGAACATGTCGATCTGTTCGACGTTCTGCATCCGCTTTGCTCACGGCTCCATTGCCCTCCTTGTGCCCTTATCTATCATGTATTCTCCATCATTCTGCATGGTTTCCTTGAACCATTTGAATGGCATTTTATAACAAAGTGTGAGGGTGAATAAGACAAAGTGTAAGGTTGGCACATTGGTTGGCATAATCATATTACGATACTTATTGTTGGGAGGTTTTGGGTTCAAATCCCATTGACTCCCAATATTGTTTTAAAGCCCAATTTTAGTTTTAATATAGTTTTTTCAAACTATACAATATATGGAATTCGTATGTCCATATTGTAATGACTCCCAAAAACATGAGAATAAGACAAAAAATGGAGGTTGCACCATCCAAGGCCACTTGGGCCTAATTTGAGGTGCCATTTGGCACCATGTGATTGGGCCATGTGGCAAGCCCTCATTGTTCCACATCATATGCCACCTCTACCACCTACTTGCCATGTGCCGACTTATGGTGCTACCACATCACCTTTTTATGGGTCCACCTGTTTGGTTGACTAGGCTGCCACATTAGCTTTATGGGCCCCACTAGGCCTGCCATATGTCATCCATAAGGCCTGCCACATGGCAGAATGTTGAATTTGACCTTTTTTTTAGTTTTTTGGTACAAACTTGAAACTGCAATAAATTTCTCATATAGACTCGGATTTGAGTGTCATTTGCACCATTGGAATCAGGGAAACGAGCACTACAATCTTGTCCTAGTTCGAAAGCATTCTGACCACTTTGAATTTTGACCATTTTTGAGCCCTCTTGGTCTCTTGAGGTTGTCTGGAGCCACTTGGATTAGGGAATATGGGGAAACCTTGCCTTATTCAATTACTTCCTTGAAAAAAGCTATGGATTTAGACCTAACAAGAGGAGCTATAAAGGAAATCTAATGCATGAAGATATTAATTGTATAAATGAGAAGATAAATCCAAAAAATGTCCATAATATTGAAAATAAAACAATGCCTCACTCAATCAAAAGTGTTTTCTATATCTATCTCAATTACCATGGCTTGCACTCTTGCCTCTGGACATGAATGAATAGATTCCTACACTAGCATAATGTTGTCAATAATCTGCCTATTTTTGCATAAAACCTCTTGATAGTCATATATTAGTTTGGACATCAATTTTTTTAGTCAATGGCTATAATTGTGGTAACAATATTATAAGGGGAATTATAGAGAAAATTATGGCATGAATACCGTGAAAGAATATGGGTTCAATTCTTTTGGAATGAAGGCCAATAAGAATGAGTTAGTACTACCCCCAATTTTACATGACCACTATGCATATTGGAGCATAATTTTTAAGTCATATTTAATAAGATCCAAAAAACTAATAGAATGAAATGGGAAAACCACGAGTATTATGTATCCAAATCAAATTACCACAAAAACATAAGAAAATATTGATCAATGACTTGATAATAAGCCACTTTGAGGGGTCAACCTCCTTTTACATCACATAATTAACAATTCTTAGATGATTCAAATGAAAAGGCCTCCTTGGTATATATAAGAATCTAAAGGGTCAAAATATAATTAGGGCTACATACCAACAATAATGTAAGGGCATAATAATAACAATAGTGGGATTCTATGAGGCACAACAATAACAATATGGAGGCTAAAATATTATTATAGGGACCTAACATGCCCCTCTCCTTCAAGAAAGTGTTATCCTTAACGCTTGAAAATTTTTGGATGTTTCTATATAAAATACTCATCCTCCCTTTTGGAATCTCCAATAGGGAAGTTCTTACAATTAATGACATATTCTAAAATTGATCGATTTCGTAGCTGTTGGATTCTTATTTCTGTGATTTCTTTAGTCTCCAATATAATTTTTCCTTCCTCGTCAAGTTTTGGAAATATAGTTTAAACTGGAAGCTTCTCACCAAAAATATTTTTTAAGCATCACCAATAATAGTTTTTAAGCATGAAAAATGAAAAACTGGGTGCACTCACGAAGATGTAGACAAATCCAATTTGTATTCCATAGTACCAATCTTTTGCAACACCTTCTAAGGGACATAGTACTTGGGTTATTACATATTATCCTTTTTAGCTTGATGAGGTACATTTGTTTGTATGTTTGTAGTCATAAAAATACCTAATCACCCATGTTAAAACGTCTTTCACTGTGATGTTTATCTATTTTCGTTTCATTCGATTATGTGCCAGAGTCAGGTTATCCTTTACGAGTTGGAGAACTTGTTGTTGATGCTTGATGTGATATTCCATTACTTTAACCTTATAATTGTCTCTTAAATATTATGTTATGGATGGTATATGATATCCATAAAGCGCCATAAATGGGGTCATTTTTGCTGCCATAGGTAACCACTTGAACCATTGTATTTGTTTATTATATACAAAACATTGAATATATCCTTACAAACAGTTGTTCACTATCTCAAATTTCCCATTATATTGAGGATGATAATATGAGCTATGAGTTAATTGAGTACTAAGAAAAGAAAATAATCCCGTCAAGAAATTTCCTATGAAAATGGGATCTTTGTCACTTAAAATAATATTTGGGTTTCCATGTAGCTTTTGAACTATTTCCACAAATGGAATCAATTGTACAGGCTTTGAAAGGATGAGATAATGCAAAAAGTGTGCATTCTTTTCAATTCTATCAACTACCACCATGACGATACTATTTCCTTCAGACTTGGGTAGACCTATGATAAGATTTATGAGCCCCAGAATTGCAACAAGAATGTTGCAACTCCCAAGGTTACCAACTTAAATTATCAACCTGGGGTTTCTACAAACTTAAGAGGGGCTCACACTGTATGTGCAACATACAACTTCCTCTTCCTAGTCTGACTCCCTTTAATGCAAGTGAAATAATGCAAAGAAACAAATTCAAATGAGCAAAGCTCTAAGTAAGACACCAATCCTAAGTTTCCAAAGGTAAATAACCATAAGCAAACCTATTATACTTTTGCTTGAAAGTATATGGAAGAAAATAAATCTATTCTATTTGAAAATACGTCAAATTCGAGCTCTGGTTGCAGCTCCAAGTGAGCCATGCAAACTGCCTCTTTGTAGGCTTGCATCACCCTGGCATAGTCACTTCCATGCACGACTTGAATCGGCTCCTATTCAAGTCTTCATATTTGCCACTGACTGAGAAACTATCTCTCTGGCCCTCTGTAACAGTTCCTAGACTCTGGAACTAAAACTTGGCTTCTCTCCAGAAAAATCAGTCCCTGCATCAGCCTCACTGTGGTTCTTCTGCCTCTCTGCAATGCACTTCACTGGATATAGAGAACTTCCTCCAATCTCACTGTCTCTGCCCTATACTATTTATGCTTCCTTCTCTAGCTTTCCGACCACTGTTGTTGCTCTTTGGAAATCGAACTGCCAAGGAAATCGAATTGCTCAAGTGTGTTCTCCAAGTGCCCATTGAATTCTTCTTATAATATTCTGTTGGAGCACCAATGACCAAGATTAAAACTTAATCAAGGGCCAATGTTGCATCGAATTCGATCAATGTGAGTTTCTAGATAATTCTTACCTTGAATTAATTATGATTAATTAACCAGTTTTCCTAAGTTTATACTTTGGAAACATTAAAAAATAGGTTAATAATCTAATTCAGTCATCTCTAAGTGGAATTCCAATAAACTATTTTTGGGTTATGGCGATCTCATGTATTCTAGCCTCTCCACCAAGTTTCATGACTAGGACACATATAATGCTACAAAAACTAACAAAGGTTGGGATATAAAATCATCTAGCTACTGATGCACTACTGGCTTATCAAGTTATTATCTTTTTGGGCTATCAAATTTTCGAGATATCAGCTATCAATTTTATTTATGTCTTGAATTATTTCCCGATATCTGATTTATCGGGCCATCAAGCTAGCACGTTATATTGATATCGAGATGTCAGGCTATTAGACTATGACAAGAGTAAAAGGTACGATTTATTTAGTTTTAATGTGATTTTTAATGAATTTATTTGAAATTAAACTATTATTACTCAAAATTTAAATAACAAATAATTTTAAAAATAAAATTACTATCAATAAATAAATCAAGAAACATGCAAAAGAAAAAAAAATAGAAGCCACCCCATTATTTTATAAAATATGCACAATAATGGGGGATTGTTGTACAAGCCATAATGGATTCTTAGATGATTATTTAGATCATCAGGTATTTTTTGCCATAAGAATAATATCATCAACATAAAGAATAAGGATGATGACTATATCAATGAGATTCGGGCCAACACAACCAACTTCTTCCACCAAACATTCTAACTTAACAATGTAAATTCCTAAGGGAGTAGAAGACAAGCGACAACCTTTCTTTACTCCTATATTGTAATTAATATCTTACGACCACCACTCGTTGTTCCTAAAATTGGTAATGACACTTTCATATAGCATTACAAAAACAAATATCATCTCATAAGGAACTTTTAGCTCTTCTAATCTATTTCAAAGGTTTGTCTTCGACATAGTGTCAAAAGATTTTCCAAAATCAATGAAACAACATAGGAGATTGGTTTTATTTTTGTGGAACTCTTCCATAATTTTCCTCAACTTAACAAGATGGTGCACAATCAAATTCTATCCCTTAAATCCAACTTTCCCTTGGGTGCTTTTTATATAGATTCCAAACCATATATTTATCTTTTTTCCCAAAAACACTTATGTAATGATGTACTAAAGTGTGATTAATCGTAACGATCATATAGGAGGTGTTGGATTAATGTGTTAAAGGTGTAGAAATAAAAGAAATTTTATGAAGGGGATGAGATTCAATGTTGGGTCAAGGGTTTCAATACCAATTTTTTTAAGGAAGTTTCTTTGTGTTGCTTGATTATGTAAGGTTTTTTGATCAATTTAACGCTCTGCGAGACCTTGAGGATTTGAGATGATTGTCTTGGTGAGCGGGGGGTTGGGGTTTGGTCATCCCTCCTTCAAAAATGCTATGTCATGAAATTTAAAGTAGGATGTTGGCAAAATGGATAGAAAACCCTAAATTCGTGATTCCTCCAAACAATTTGGAAGCTAATTGCCGACGTATGAAGGATCATGCTTTCATCTTCAAGTTTCTTGGAGGATGACCTACATAAATGGAGCTCGAGCGGTGGATTAAAAAAAAATGACAACCTAAAGGAGAAGTGGATTTGAGGTTAGGACCAAAAGGGTATTTCACGATGATTTTCTTCATCCTAGAAGATAAAAGTAGGGATTTTGAGGGTGGTCCCTATATTTTTAATAATGCAGGACTATACATGTTGCACTCAAAAGAATGCTTCAATCCAAACAAGGAAGAGTTTTTGGCAACACTTGTTTGGGTGAGAATTTATTCTCTCCCAGTGGATTTTTGGATTCTAGAACTTTTGGAGTGTATTGTAAACACATTAGGTAAAATTATCAAAGTATCATAGGTCACTTAAAGGGGGAGGTGTTGGCAATATGATGCAGAGTGTTGTCCTTGATGGAAACCCACTTGATGAAGATGATGGAAACCTACTTAATGAAGTTGTTCTTGATGCATTAATGATGAAAATATGATGTTCTACAAGAAACGAAGAAGTACCAAAAAAATAAATATCAGCATGTGCAAGAATAATGATGAAAAGTGTGTCTTAAGGCATACGCGGGTTTATCTAAGAGAAGTGGCATATGCACGCAGAAAAGTACATGCCAAGTAGCGTATGCTCAATTGCGCTCTAAATTTGTAAAACCAAGGGTTACTACCATGGTATTGACCCATTGTATTGAATGATGGTTCGCCTATGTGATCCCGTCCAGGAATACCATTGGAATTTATGTGGTTTTGACTCATGGTATTGATGAGGGGTAACCCTATATAAGGAGAAGAAAATAATTGTGCAAAACGTGTGCATGAGTCTGGGCTTTGATGAATACTTCACTCTGAAGTATATCTGTATGGGTAAACCCTGTTCCTAATTGATATATCTGAATCTATGATGCTCCTATGAACATGATGAAGGCTCAAGATATCTAGATCTAGAAATGGTGAATGTCAAGGATGATTTGAAAAGAAGTGAAGAAGACCTGGCGCAATCCTGTTGAAGAGATTGAAGAAATCTGGGTAAGTTTATAGATCTGGTCTGTACTGCAAATTTTATCTTTTATAGATCTATACGCAGGTTTGTCTCATGAAAAGCGCGTGTATATGCGGGTCTGTGGAAAGAAAAGCGCGTATGCGCAGTTAGGATTTTCTTTGGAAAATGTACTGAAGTATACGCGGGTTCGTCTTCTGAAAAGCGCGTATATACGCGGGTATGATCAAATAAAAGTGCATATGATTTCTGATCTAATGGTTGCTAAAGTTTGAATGTGTTTCTACATATCTATTCTGAAGTTTGGGTTATATCTGATATTCTGGTTACAGTGGTTTCACTGTTCTGTTTGATGCTTTGGGCAAAGGTTGTTTATTGACAAGTAAAGGGTTGTGTTGGAGCTGTTTGATCCAGTTTGAAAATTGATGAAACGTGGTCTGCAGTGGATCTGAGGGTTGAAGCCTTCAGTATGAAAGGGGAAGCTTTCTGCCAGTAGAATTTATCAGGGTGTAGTAGCTCCCTTCCAGGAGAGGCTGGTAAACGAGTGCAGGGGGTTGTAGCTCCCTTCCAGGAGAGGCTGGTAAATGAGAGAAGGTTGTAGCCTTCTGCAGGTGGGTGCCTGCGTGCTGGTTTGAGTCTGCACCAGTACATGATTGTAAAATTTTTTCTTAATAATAAATTTTGAAGGCTGAAACAACGACAGCGGTGGTTTTCTCCCGAATTGGTTTTCCACCTAAAATCCTGGTGTTCATGTGTGTTGCATATGTGTGATGATTATTCTGTTCTGTCTGCACCTGTTTACTGTTTTTGAAATATCTGATGAATGAATAATGCAATGATATGAGTTAAGATTCAAAACACATAATTAGATCTCTGGAAATACGCGAGTTCTGTAAAGGATATCTGCGTATATACGCTAGTTTCCTTCAGTAAAGTAGCGTATGGGTTTTTAGAAAGGAAAAAGTAAAAGTTTGATTGTCTGCACAATATATTGATTCATCCCCCCCTCTCAGTATATTTCCCAACAATTGGTATCAAAGCAGGTCCTTCTGAAAAATATTAGTTGCTAGAAGGAAGATCAAGCAAGATGAGCAATCATGAGGGAACAACATCTATCAAGCCCCCGCTCTTCAATGGAAGAAATTTAATCTTCTGGAAAGTGAGGATGAGATCCTATCTTCAGTCTATGGGAGCTGATGTATGGGCCATTGTTGAACAAGGATATCAATATCCAGCCGCTACACCAACAGATCCAACTGAAAGGAAGAATTATGAATCAAACGCAAAAGCGGTCAATGCTATAACAGGTCACAAGATCTTAGACTTCTCATGGCATTTGAAAATAATTCTAGAGACGATAAGGATGCTTTTGTGGATGCTCTAGATGACAATGATTTTCTTGATCAAAACAATCAACTCAAAATATGCTTGGAAGAAAGTAAAATAATCATAGAGACTCTGAAAAGGCAGAATGAAGAAGTAAAGAAACATAATGAAAAATTAGAATGTGAAGTAGTAAGTCTAAGAAAATAACTTGAGAAAGTAAAGACTCTGAATCTTAGATTTGCTAAAGGATCTGAAACCTTAGATGATATTATCAAGGTTCAACGTTCTCCTCTTATTAAGACAGGTCTTGGATATACCGGAGAATCTTCTCAGGCTTCTGCACCAAATTATCTAAAAGCAGCTACAACTGGTTTACTTCATTCAGCCACATAGCAAGGGAATAAAGAATCTTTACAGGTAAAGCATGATCATCACAATACAAGGGATATCTCTCAAAGAAGCAACAATCAACAGTTAAATTCAAACAGAAGATTTCATGATCACAGAAATTTCTACTTCAATGGACAATGTTTTTCATGTCACAATTTTGGTCATAAAGCTGTTCAATGTGTTGGATATAAAACCATCATGACAAGAGAAGCAAGAAAGAAAAGGATGGATATTAAACCAAAGAAGAACACCTATAAAAAATTTTCTCCTCTTCAAAATGAAGTTGAATGTGCTTATTGCAATACCTTTGGCCATGAAGAATCTGAATGCAGGAGCAAAGTCCAGCCAAAACAGCATTCTCCTTGAAGTTCCAAAGTATGGAAAAAGAAGGAATTACAGGTTGAAAATTGTGGAATAGTGTTATTTGCAGAAGGTGAAGAAAATCAATGGTACATTGATAGTGGGTGCTCAAGACACATGATAGGTGACAAAAGAAAACTTCTTGCATATAATTCTCTAGAAAAGGAAAAGAAAGTTACATTTGGAAATGATACTCCTGCTGTAATTAAAGGAAAAGGGTCTGTGTTTCTAAAAGAAAAGGTGAAGGCTAATGATGTCATGTATGTGGATGGATTAAGGCATAAACTGTTAAGTGTAAGTCAAATGTGTGATCAAGGAACTGAAGTTGTCTTTAGTTCAAAAGAATGTGTGGTTCGTGATCTTGATACAGGTAAAACTATTATAAAAGGGAAAAGAACTCCAAGCAACCTGTATGTATTGAAGAACTGCAAAGATCAATGTTACTTGAGCAAGTCTTCAAAAAATTGGCTATGGCATAGAAGGCTGGGGCATCTGAGCTTCTCTCAAATCAACAAAGCAAGCAGACTTCAAGCTGTTCGTGGTCTTCCCAATATTAATCTACCAGAAAGTATCATATGCAAATCTTGTCAATTTGGTAAGCATACCAGAGTACGATTTAATGCCAAAGAAGGATCATCAAGTGAGCCTCTTGAACTCATTCATACTGACATATGTGGACCTATGAAGAAAAAGTCACCACGTGGGGAAGAATACTATATCTTATTTATTGATGATTACTCTAGAATGTGTTGGATCGGGCTCATTAAACACAAAGATGAAGCATTTGAAAAATTTCAGATCTTCAAAGCTTTAGTTGAAAATGAATTAGATCTAAAAATCAAGTGTCTTAGATCTGATCGAGGAGGAGAATATACATCAAATGAATTCTTTGAATTTTTTGAACAACATGGCATAAAAAGACAGTTCTCTGTAGCAGGCACTCCACAACAAAATGGCGTAGCAGAAAGAATGAATAGAACAATTCAACAAATGGCTAGAGCTATGCTTGATGATTCTGGAACTCCTGACATGTTATGGGGAGAAGCAACACATACAGCAGCAAACATTCTCAACAAGGCACATGTTCGGGTAAATAGTGACAAAACTCCATATGAACTTTGGTATGGTAATTCTCCCTCTGTGAAGCATTTTAGAATTTTTGGAAGTAAATGCTTTATCAAAAATAATGATGAAAATCTTGGCAAGTTTGAACCTAGATCAGATGAAGGGGTACTTCTTGGTTACTCATCTACAAGCAGAGCATACAAATGTTACAATAAAAGGCTTCGAAAGATTGTTGAATGTATTGATGTTGTTATTGATGAGTCTCCTGCAGCTCCTAAAGAAGAAAAACAAGAAACAGAAGAAGATTATGGTGATTTTTGTCCTTCTACATCAAATGGAAATGATATAGACAGTGGATCCAATGAAGAACCTGAAGATGATTTATCTGAAAAAGCTCCATCCAGATATGTTCAAAAGAATCATCCTTAATCTCAAATTTTGGGAGACAAGGAATCAGGTGTACAAACAAGGAGGACTCTTGTGGGATCTTCTAGCTATATGGCATTTCTATCCACAATTGAACCACACAATGTCAATCAAGCTTGCAAAGATGAATGTTGGATTCAAGCCATGAATGAAGAGCTTGATCAAATTGAAAATAATCACACTTGGGAATTGGTGCCAAGACCACATGATAAAAATATCATTGGAACTAAATGGATATTCAAGAACAAGTTAAATGAGAATGGGGATGTTATAAGAAACAAAGCTAGACTGGTTTGAAAGGGGTATACTCAACAAGAAGGTATAGACTTTGAAGAAACTTTTGCTCCTGTAGCTAGACTCGAAGCCATAAGAATGTTTCTTGCTTTTTCAAGTTTTCAACAAATCAAAGTTTATCAAATGGATGTTAAATCTGCCTTTCTCAATGGTGATCTAGAAGAAGAAGTTTATATAGAACAACCGGAAGGATTCATTTTGGGAAATGATGAAAATCTTGTTTGCAGACTTAAAAAGGATCTATATGGTCTCAAACAAGCTCCAAGGTCATGGTATTATCGTCTTGACAAATATCTTCATCAACAAGGATTTTCGAAGGGGTCTGCTGATAGCAACTTATACACAAAGGTTGAAAATGATAAACTATTGATTGTGGTTGTATATGTAGATGACATCATTTTTGGGAGTAATGAAGAATCTATGAGTAAGAAATTTGCTTCTGTCATGCAGCAAGAATTTGAAATGTCCTTACTTGGAGAACTAACATTCTTTCTTGGGTTGCAAGTGCATCAAACTGCAGATGGAATATTCTTATCACAAGCAAAATATCTTAAGCAAATTTTGAAGAAGTATGCCATGGAAGAATGCAAACCTGTAAGTACACCAATGATAACCGGATGTAACCTCGGTTCTCATGATGATTCTCCCGCGGTGAATCAACCAGAATACAGATCAATGATAGGAAGCCTACTTTATCTCACTGGGACTAGACCAGACATTATGCATGCAATTGGGATTGTTGGACGATTCCAAGCTAATCCAAAAGAGTCTCACCTTCAGGCTGTCAAAAGAATATTCAAATATCTACAAGGAACTCAAGACTTTGGACTATGGTATCCAAAGAATGTTGATCTTACTCTTCATGCTTACACGGATGCAGATTAGGCTGGAAATGTTGATGATCGGAAAAGCACTAGTGGTGGTGCATTCTATATGGGGTCCCGGTTGGTATCTTAGTTCAGCAAGAAGAAAAATTATATTGCCTTATCTACAGCAGAAGCAAAATATGTGGCTACCACGTCTTGTTGCACTCAACTCCTTTGGATGATGCAAACCTTGCAAGATTTTCAAATCAAATGTACACCTCCTATCTCCATTATGTGTGATAATACAAGTGCCATCAGTATCTCAAAGAATCCTGTTATGCATTCAAAGACCAAGAACATTCCCATCAAGTATCAATTCTTACGTGAACAAGTGCTTGAACAAAAGGTGAAGTTGGAGTATGTTCCCTCCAAAGAACAAGTTGTTGATATATTTACCAAACCTCTACCCAGGGAAGCGTACGAATATCTCAGACAGAAGCTGGGAGTAGTCTCTGCTGTGAAGAAAATCAGACTGCTTAAATTTAGAAGATCAAATTGGATACGTGGGTTTCCTGAAAGACAGTCGCATATATACGCTAGCTTATCCACATAAAGCCGCGTATGGTCAGTTGCTGACAATTTTTGGTTAGGGTCAGCATTTTATAGCACATCTGCAACACTGTTTGATATCTCTGATGCTCTATGGTATCTCTGGTGAAGTTTTATCTCTTATATTTCTGTCTCATTCTTTGATATTGGGTAAAGATGCCTTGATGATCTTCTGTTGAAAAGTGTTCAGGATGCACAAGCTAAGGGGGAGATGAAGGAGTAAACTGATGTACAGGTTCAGGGGGAGCAATAGCCTTGCTGGGTATTATGCATTGTTGGCTTATGATTCTGAAATATGATCTCTCTTGAGGTCCTTCCGATATTGGTCATGAAAAATCATATTTTTAATTCGATGAAACGTGGTCATGTTGAGACCTATGATGTAAAATTGTAATATTCAGTCATGTAAGGACTTGTTCAAATTTGTAAACCCACTTGGTTGGGTAGTTGAGTCAAAATGTGTAAACCCTTTTTGGTTGGGTATTTGAGTCTCTTATGTAAATCCACTTGTTTGGATATTTTCTGTATGTATGAGTCCTTGGTGATAGGAAGGTCATAGAGTCATGTACTTCATTAAAAAATATGTTTGAACTTTCAGCATGAACTCAGGGGGAGCATGGTAACTTCAGTGCACATCAGATCTACAGAGCGTTTCCTTCTACATGAGGAGAAAAACCTTGTGTTGGTTTTGATCCGCCCTTTGCCCTTGATGTCAAAGGGGGAGAGTGACATGGTGTTTGAATAAGGGGAGAGTAACATGGTTATTGTGTAATGATTATAATCAATGTATCTATCTGTTGTGGTGATCAAACACCTTCGTTGTTGCCATCAAGTCCAAAGGGGAGATTGTTGGCAATATGATGCAGAGTGTTGTCCTTGATGGCAACCCACTTGATGAAGATGATGGAAACCTACTTAATGAAGTTGTTCTTGATGCATTAATGATGTAAATCTGATGTTCTACAAGAAGGGCAGAAGTACCAGAAAAATAAATATCAGCATGTGCAAGAATAATGATGAAAAGTGTGTCTTAAGGCATACGCGGGTTTGTCTAGGAGAAGTAGCGTATGCACGCGGAAAAGTACGTGCCAAGTCGCGTATTCTCAATTGCGCTCTAAATTTTTAAAACCAAGGGTTACTACCATGGTATTGACCCATTGTATTGAGCGCTGGGTTGTCTATTTGATCCCGTCCATGAATACCATCGGAGGCGATGTGGTTTTGGCTCATGGTATTGAAAAAGGGTAAACCTATATAAGGAGAAGAAAATCATTGTGCAAGGTGGGTGTATGAGTCTGGGCTTTGATGAATACTTCACTCTGAAGTATATCTGTATGGGTAAACCCTGTTCCTAATTGATAGATCTGAATCTATGATGCTCCTATGAACATGATGAAGGCTCAAGATCTCTAGATCTAGAAATGGTGAATGTCAAGGATGATCTGAAAAGAAGTGAAGAAGAGCTGGCGCAATCCTATTGAAGAGATTGAAGAAATCTGGGTAAGTTTATAGATCTGGTCTGTACTGAAAAGTTTATCTTTTATAGATCTATATGCAGGTTTGTCTCATGAAAAGCGCGTGTATACGCGGGTCTGTGGAAAGAAAAGCGTGTATGCGCAGTTAGGATTTTCTTTGGAAAATGTACTGAAGTATACGCGGGTTCGTCTTCTGAAAAGCGCGTATATACGCGGGTCTGATCAAATAAAAGCGCATATGATTTCTGATCTAATGGTTGCTAAAGTTTGAATGTGTTTCTACATATCTATTCTGAAGTTTGGGTTATATCTAATATTCTAGTTACAGTGGTTTCACTATTCTGTTTGATGCTTTGGGCAAAGGTTGTTTATTGACAAGTAAAGGGTTGTGTTGGAGCTGTTTGATCCAGTTTGAAAATTGATGAAACGTAGTCTGCAGTGGATCTGAGGGTTGAAGCCTTCAGTATGAAAGTGGAAGCTTTCTGCCAGTAGAAGCTGGTACTCATATCACGGGGTAGTAGCTCCCTTCCAGGAGAGGCTGGTAAACAAGTGCAGGGGGTTGTAGCTCCCTTCCAAGAAAGGCTGGTAAACGAGAGAAGGTTGCAGCCTTCTGCAGGTGGGTGCCTGCGTGCTGGTTTGAGTCTGCACCAGTACATGATTGTAAGAAGTTTTCTTAATAAAAAATTTTGAAGGCTGAAACAACGGCAGCGGTGGTTTTCTCCTGAATTGGGTTTCCACCTAAAAAATCCTGGTGTTCATGTGTGTTGCATATGTGTGATGATTATTCTGTTCTGTCTGCACCTGTTTACTATTTCTGAAATATCTAATGAATGAATAATGCAATGATCTGAGTTAAGATTCAAACACATAATTAGATCTCTGGACATACGCAAGTTCTGTAAAGGATATCCGCGTATATACGCTAGTTTCCTTCAGTAAAGTAGCGTATGGGTTTTTAGAAAGGAAAAAGAAAAATACCTAAAATCCTGGTGTTCATGTGTGTTTCTTATGTGTGATGATTATTCTATTCTTTCTGCACCTGATTATTGTTTTCTAAAACATCTGATGAATGAATAATGTAATGATCTAAGTTAAGAATTAAATGCATAATTAGATCTCTAGACATACGCGAGTTTTGTAAAGGATATCCGCGTATATACGCTAGTTTCCTTCAGTAAAGTAGCGTATGGGTTTTTAGAAAGGAAAAAAATAAAAGTTTGATTTTAACACTAATCTTTTGATTCCTTTGCTAGGTATTTTTTTCCCAACATTCTATATCGGTGATGAGGTTAAATGCAATCCGATGAAAAATGTTGTTGTTTGATGGTATCATTTTTGGTGACATAGAACATTAATTTAGCACATAGAAAGAGTGTCTGGATGAAAAACACGGTGTGACTTGATGGAGGGAGTCTACACAAGTTTGTAAAGGGTCATGGTCGTCTTATCTTGAATCTAATGAAGGAAGAATTTTTTGACTAGCTTTTCCCCTAGAGGGGGTTTTTCCCTAGCAGCGTACCTATATTTTGTGTTCTCTTTTATTTTTTTCTTCGAATTAATCTTGATGATAAGAAAAGATAACTAAGAGATCCAATACTGGGAATGAAAATATCACAAGTTAATGTCATTAATAGGAAAATCGTTTTAACTGCAACCTATATCGATTTTCCAACATGGTTTCAAAGTTATGGCTATGGTCAAAGGAAGTTTGAGTAAGGTTTACAGTGAACATATTAATACATACTCTCACCTCTAGGGAATGATTATTGGGGTAATTTTACCACATTCAAGGGATTAGGACCTTACAGTAGCAACACAAGATTCAGATAAGAATTTCAGAGCAGGCATTTGGTGATACAAGTTCGTATGAGGGAAGAAATTTCGGTGTTATTTCAGGGAGTTTTGATAGGGAATCAAGATGATGTACATGCTTCCATATGTCTGTGTTAGGCCTCCCACAGTTAAGTATGATCTCACAGGATTAGATATTATTACAGTCACCTCTTTTCAATTTTCTCACATCATCACAGTAACCTCATCTCGGTGTGAGTATAGTAACCTCAGAACAATTTGAATAAGGATGACAGAGATATTTTTGGTGATCACAAAAGTTTGGATAAGGAATCTCTGAAATAAATTTTTTGGTGAAATTAGAGGAGCTTGGATAGGGTACATGTATTACAGTTCAGTGCTTCACCATTTCAGTGATGTATTACTTCCACGAAGAATGTCGTGATGTTATCACAATGAGTCACAGGTATTGGTATAATTATAGTGGTAAAGAATCTCGGTATGACTGCAATATCTGATGCCTCCAACAATAAAAATGAATTCAGTACTCCCACTAAGATTTTAGGTCACAAAAATGTGAAGGACTCATTAGAGTCAAGGAAATCCGAAGTCTGTCCTATATAGAGCACAAGGTACTGTTAATCAAGGTTTTCAATTATGTCAATATGATGGAAAATATTCTTGTAATGACATAACCTCATACATATTACGATGATGTCCTTGAAGATGATGAAGAATCCCTAGAAATCATGATGATGAAGAATCCTAAGAACCTGGATGATGTCCTTACCCTTGATGGATACTTCTCTATTGGAGGATTATACATAAACGACCACATTTAATGTTTTCATACGTGATGGCACCTGATGAAGGTCTTGATGCCACAATTGGTGACTATATTATGACATGGAAAATGATTACATGACATGAAGGACTTGTAGATCACTTGATGGCATATGATGACATTGTTGGAAGATATCATTCGATGATATGGATGGTGGTTGGAAGACTACCTTGAAGCTCTCTTGATGGAAACTCAATGGATGTTGCACTTTGACATATTGATGACATATCACTGCACTATTACATGACATTACTTGGATGCTACACTATTGTTGGGTCAACTTACTAAGTAAACTAACTTGGATGTTTTACTTGTCAATTCGGGTTTGTAGACCTGGAAGCACGTCCAAAGTATATGGATTTCAGGTAAAACCAATTTCGGAAGGCAAGGCTCAAAGGTTAAAGGAAATGAAAATGGAAATGCATATTACAAATATAAGTTCTAATTTTAAAGAAACTAAATAGTCTTTGATTCAAGAATAAGCGAGTGAAGGAAGAGGCTCCTAAATTAGGAGGTCCTAAGTGTCCTTCCCCACAGTACTGTCCTCAAGAAGAGAGACTAAAGAGAAACAGTTTGTGATGTGTAGAAAGAAAGAGAAGAGGCTCCTAACTTAGGAGGTCCTTGTTATCCTTTCTCACAGTTCTAGTCCAACAACATTACCATTGCATCAAATCATAAATTGGAATTCAAGAAACAATTCAAGAAATGGAAAAGGATGATTTTTAGTTGTGATTCATAACTTGATAGAAGGAGAATTTAACTTAAATCCTTGGTTGTCCTTTCATACGCAAATTAGATTTTAAACCAAAATCATCCAAAAATCATACAGAAATCATAACACATCTAAGTAAATGAATCATAAAAATGAAACAAGAAATACTGAATCAAAACTATGCTAATTTATACAAAATTTAACCAAAGTGTACTTAGCTTGGTATGGGGGCCCTCCAACCTTGCCTTGTATACCTGAAGAATTATTTAGCTACATCTAACTTAATAAAGCATCGAAAGCATGAACAAAAAATAGAACAGTAGAAATTATTCTTCAAATTATCTCAAAAGTCTCCAATAATCTTAATATCAAATTGCACATATTCCTCCCCTGAATGGTCCATAAACTTTGTTTAAATACACAAATCATAAACAAACTTTGTTATAATGGCTCTAAAAACCTTATCAATCCTAATCCATCCATAAAGGTCGAACTCATCAATTTTGGTTCACAAAATTAGGAAAAATCCCACAAAATAATAAATCTGCCCCTTTTTACTAGGGATTCCTGAATGACAGGTCAAATTTGACCAGCGTAGACCGAGCATGTTTTTGCTCAGTTTGACTGAACCAATAGGTGTTTCTCCATCCTTGGTTCCCAAGATTTCAAAATATGCGCTCAGATCTCGCCTAGGTGTCCTGAACATATGAATTAATGGAGCTATTACGAGAATTTTTAATGCAGTCCAAAATTACTCTTAAAACCCAATTTTTACAAAAATTTCCAAATATTGAAAAATTTAATTTAGTTAGCTGAATAAGAAAAATAGGAATAAAATGAGGCATATATAGGTGAAATAGGATGGAATATGGTGGTAAATAAATGGATTTAAGATAGGAAAAAATGACCAAAATTGAGGGCCAACATCTCCCCCTTGATGTTCAAGCATGTCATCATGTTTGCCTCCTCCTTTTGGATCTCATAAGTGATGATTTCATTGTTGTTCCTGACCCTGTAGCTTCTTCCTATGCAGCTTGTAGGAGAATGTCAATACCTTCATATTTATCTTCTTTATAGATGGCAGTCTTCACTTTTTTTTTCTCATATTTGTACTGCCATAATTTTTTCTCCTTTAGCCATATGTAGGCTTGTTAAAGGATATTCTGAGTCTCAAGATTTTTAATTTATTTGCTCAATTTCTTGTTCTCCTTGATTATGTTGTTCTTATTTTCTTTATACATTTTTTTCTCCTTTTTCAAATTTTTCTCCATGTTCTTGTTGTCCTCCAGCTCACTCGTCAATTATGCTATTTTCTTAAGATATTCTTCATTATGCAACTCTTCAGATTCTTCCCCGGTCTCCTTGGAATATGAGTGAGATGAGGTAGCTCCTACCCAAGCATCCTAAAAATATGATTCTTTATCTATGGGCTCTTCCTGGACTTCCTTCTCCAATCTCTGTATAATATCATCAATCTGCTTTGATGTTTGTGGAGGCTCAGTTCCAACAATTTCGATTTTTGGATTTTTTCCTTTGTTGCTTGGTTCCTCTTGTGATTTTCTCCTAGGTTCCCTAGGAATGGACAGAAAGGATTTCTCTTTTTCAATCATAATATAATCTTGCTTCTTCTTCAATATTGTATTAGGATACAAAGGATAATTCATGATACTTCTTATTACATGCAACTGCTCAAACTTCTCCTCATTCCTTGTTGTTTTTTCTTCAAAATGATGTTTGGCCAAAAACTCATTCCAAAGAAATCCCTTATTCCTTCCCTTATACTCAACAAGTATATTGATTAGCCCATGATGATATATATTCGCTTCCTTGGCTTCTATTTTTTCTTGACATTCTCTATCATTTTGGTTAGGCTTTTTGAAAAGAAGTAGGTCCAATGCTTGATAAATAAAGGTTGGGTTCAATGATATAGAAAGTTCACAAACTCTAGTTTGTCCATATTCAAAATTCTCTATGAACTTCTGTGTGATTTTATCACTGTGACCATTGAAATTTTTAAGAAACTCCAGTAACCCTGCCTAGTATGGTTTCTCTAATGTATCCTTACTTCATTTTTCTATATTGAAGTCTTTAGGTTCAGATTTGGTTTCCATTTGCATCTTATCTATGTACCAATTAATATGGCCTTGTCCAGTAAATAACCTCGTCATGAATATATCAAGCAAAATATAGGTATTTTAACTTCTCATTCATGTAATATTTGGATAAAAATCATGGTGAATGTACTTACCATAGCTCTGTAGCTTTGAGAAAAAAAATATATTACTTATTCTTCCTTTATAACTTCAATTTCTCAGTTTCCTACTGCAAATGGTATTCAAAAAAAAAAAAAATCCTTTGGTAAAAAATGCTCTCACTGTGTGAAAAACCATGTAAAAACATCTCCACTGCAAAAATCTCTCATTGTTTGCAAAATTTCCCATAAAAATCGATGAAAAAGTTTCTCTGTTTGCAAAATTTCATACAAAACTGCTCACTTTGTATACAAAAGGATACTCACTGTGTTTTTTTATGTGAAAAAATGGGCAAACTGTGCTTAAACATGTATGAGGAAATCATTTTTGGAATAATACCTAAGTCGCACATGACTGTCGAAACCTTGTACATATTATCTTGTTAATTTTTGTTTGCTCCTGTGTAAACATATAGTCCTAGTTAAACAATTTGTCTCTAGTAATTCGAAAATTCGTTAGTCTAAAGGTGGCAGAGTTTTCTTTTTAGGGTGACCGAGCATTGCTAACCTAGGACTGAATTCATGTTGACACATTTAAATAATAACTGAAGTTGAACCCTTTTCGAGAGAATAACACAATATTAGAAATATTTTAACTGTTGAGAAGACCCTGAGATCTACTCTTACCTGATCACCACGTGATTTATGGGATTCGATGGAGAATTCATATTGGCCAAACAAGTTGGTTTTATCATATGAATTCGAGTTTGTACTGTGCCAGGAACCTAGATTTTCATAGCCAAACTTCTTCTTCTTCTTTCTTTTCTTTTTTTTTTTTTTTTTTTTTTTTTTCCTAGATGGAGGCAGGGTATAATGGAGTCGGGAAGTATGGAATGCTTATGAAGGTAAGATAGCTTGAATTCATAATCTAGGAGCAGATGGATAGATAGATAGATAATAGATATGAACTTCAACATGCATGATCGCGGAACTTAATGATAAATAATATAATGAACAATATAGCTTATGAAAGGCTTATTTGGAAATGGATGTGACTTGACAAGGTACAAAACTTGAATTCTTCTTCTAATTATTAGCTTCATGTTTTTTGCCTCGATCTCGATCATCTTGTAAGGTTGTTCGTGTTGTTGGTTAGCAATTGAAAGCAAGATTTATGGGTTTTGAGTTTCATTAGATGAAATAAACATCCTGTGATTTCCACTTTTCTTTGACTTGAATATTTTCTTTTCATATTCTCATATATGAATTTTTTAAAATCGACTTTGAAAAGTTTTTTTTTCATGGAGTTTTCCTCTTAAATCTTCTTATGACCTTCAAAAACATAGCATTTGCTTGCAATTCAATATTAGATGATGGAGGAAGATAGGAGTACAGTCTCTATTTTTCCAATAAATATATAAAATAATTATAATATATTCTTGAAAACAAGTTCAAATATGATATACAAAGAAAATGCATTTGTTTACCCCTTGAGGAATGGTGGCCAACCTAGACCTACTAGCAGTATTTTGTTCACAAAATATTAATTTTATGTCCAATTAGAGTGTTTTGAAGCTAAGTTTAAGTGAATTCATATGGATAACTCTAGTATAATCATTTTTTTAAATGGTTTAAAATGATATGCTAAAAATGATGATAAGTACCATGTGTAATAGAGCTTCTTGTGAATTTTTTTACTAGACCAACAGTCACTATTTGGAGTGTATCGTTTTCATTAAAGCTCAAATTGATGTGATTTCACTTGGATATTAAAATTGATTCATTTTTTCTATCCAGTAGAAACATTTTTTTTAAATCCTTAGGTTTTATATCAAAAAATTGTTGGTAAACAGACCTAGGAGGCAGAGTTTGACTATGCTGATTTTAAGACATGCAATCACTAAATGTGGAATAACTTTTTCACCTGGCCTTCAAATAAGATGATTCAAATTGTGTCATAAACTATACTTAACTATATATCTCTCATAGAAATTTTTTTTTAAAATAAGATGATTTGATATGTGAAATATGCCAATGAACAGTCAAGACCTAAAATTGTTAACATGCAAATTTTTCGAAAAGCAGTTAGTATTTTAGTGATTGACTTTTTCATATGATGTTGGATTATTGTGGGTCAAATTGATTTGGAAACTATATTCCAAGGTCTATCTTCCCTATACATATCATTTCAAAAATTTTCCATTAGACCCCTCGAATCAATATTGTATTAATTTTGTCCTTAAAATTTCTCTTGAGATCTAGTGTTTATTTTGATCAATTTTTTTTTGGTGATCCAATTTGAAAAAATAAAAATGGATTTAAAAATTAAATTTCAAGAGATCCCTTATTTAAAAACATTGTTTTTTAAATCATCCTATATGGTTACACAAAATAGGATTGTCCTTACTGCATTTTTTCATGAAATCCTTTCAAATAAGTATTGAACAATGATGTGAAGATTTATTCACAAGTGTTTAAACCAAAAGTATTATTGTGAACTCATTTTACCTATTTATTTCTTTATTGATGTTATTCTATCAAACTCTATCATAGAAAAATAATTAGTTCTCTCAAGTATAAGAGAATTTCCAATGCATCCATTTGCATAACAAGATCATAAGTAAACTCACATCCAAGTTTGAAAAATATACTTTAATGAATGCTTGGACATGAAAAATTATTTGATCATAAATATTTTATGCTAAATAATGTTGAAAAATGGAGTGGTGTTGTGGCCTAATGACTAGTTTAAATCAAGTTTTGAAATTATCTTTGTTTTCTTGGCTTTCCTTAATTGTCATATCACAAATTTCTTCTTGTGGAACTTGTTCAAAATCACGAATGCGCAACGGATCTTGTGATACATATGATAGATATTTTTTAATTTTTAGCTCTATTGTTTGAACTTCATTGCATGTGATCCATAAATCATTGATCTCCTTACAAATATAACTAGAATAATCTTCTAGATTCTCTTCTTGTGGATCCTCTCCATGGATGCTTTGTTCCTCTTCTATATTTTGAAATGAAGATTCTTCCCTAGTGACTATTCTAAATTGTGGAAAAGGATTTGAGAAGTTCCTTATGATGGCATACCCTCCTTATAGTAAATGACTTCTTTAACATCATGTTTTGTAGATCTTGTTTTGCAAATGGATTTTGTAGTTAGAGAGTTTTTATTAGTGGTTGGGGGGTTTTTTTGGGGGATATACCTTTCTAATTTCTATTTCTAAGCATGAATAACCATAGTGAAAATTGTTTTTGTTTTTATGTTTTGTTGTTGTTTTTTTTAATTTTCTATATATTTTCTAAATAATCTTCCTAACTAGCTCTATCTAAGCATTCTTCCTCGACAACGACGCCAAAATGTTGGGTCAATTTACTAAGTAAACTAACGCAGGTGTTTTACTTGTCAATCCGGGTTTGTAGAATTGGAAGCACGTCCAAAGCATATGGATTTTAGGTAAAGCCAATTTCGAAAGGCAAGGCTCAAAGGTTAAAGGAAATTCATATTACAAATATAAGTTCTAAATTTAAAGAAACTAAAAAGACTCTGATTCAAGATGTAGTGAGTGAAGGAAGAGGCTCCTAACTTAGGAGGTCTTGGTTGTCCTTCCACACAATGTTGTCCTCAAGAAGAGAGACTCAAGAGCATCAATTTTTGATGTGTAAAAATCAAGATAAGAGGCTCCTAACTTAGGAGGTCCTGGTTGTCCTTCCTCATAGTTCTACTCCAACAACATTACCATTGCATCAAATCGTAAACTGGAATTCAAGAAATGAAAAAGGACGATTTTTAGTTGTGATTCATAACTTGGTAGAAAGAGAATTTAACTTAAATCCTTGGTTTTCCTTTTGTAGAAAAATTATATTTTAAACCATAAATAATCCAAAAATCATACAGAAATCATAACACATCTAAGTAACGAAATCATAAAACTGAAACAAGAAATACTAAATCAAAAATATGCTAATTTATACAAAATTTAACCAAAGTGTACTTAGCTTGGTATGGGGGCCCTCCAACCTTGCCTTGTACATCTAAAGAATTCTTCAGTGACAGCTAACTTAATAAAGCATCCATAGCATGAAAAAAACATAGAACAGTAGAAATGATTCTTCAAATTATCTCAAAAATCTACAATAATCTTAATACCAAATTACACATATTCCTCCCATGAATGGTCCATAAACTTTGTTTAAATAGGAAAGTCATAAACAAACTTTGATATAATGGCTCTAACAACCTTATCAATCCTAATCCATCCATACAAGTTGAACTCATCAAGTCTGGTTCACAAAATCAGGAAAAATCCCACAAAATAATAAATTTGCCCCTTTTTACTAAGGATTCCTGAATGACAGGTCAAGTTTTACCAGCATTGATCGAGCCTATTTTTGCTCAGTTTGACTAAAACAATAGGTGTTTCTCCATGTGTGGTTCCCGATATTTCCAAATATGCGCTCAGATCTCTCCCAGGTGTTCTGCACATATGACTTTAATGGAACTATTACGGGAATTTTTAGTGCAGTCCAAAATTACTCTTAAAACCCATTTTTTACAAAAAATTCCAAAATTGAAAAACTTAATTTAGTTACCCAAATATTCAAAATAGGACTAGAATGAGGCATATATGGGTGAAATAAGATGGAATATGGTGGTAAATAAATGGATTTGGGATAGGAAAAAATGACCAATATTGAGGGCCAACAACTATCATGATGACATAGATGACATTGATGACACACTATGATGAAGAGCTTGGATTCATAAGAATGAAGAAGGCCTAATGACCTCTTGTTGTCCCAGCCACTTTCTAAACATAAAAATTCAAGGACAGTTATAAAGAAAAATAAATTTTGTCACCTTGGAGGCAACCAATCACAATGGTTCCTAGACCATCTGAAAGAGGACTTTTTTCTCTTTCCAACGAGCCTTTACTTTCCGCGAAAATCCTAGTGGTTGATGATATATGGAATTTTTAAGTCAAGAAAAATTAATCTTAGCAGTGAGCTGACATATCCTTGTCCTTCATGTCGGCCTACCTCTAGAAATACGTGTCCATTCATTCTAACGTCAAACCAGTATTAATATGAGTTCAGACACCCCATTTAAGCACTCAAAATTTTGAATATTTCTCAAAGATGAGATACAAAACTGGTAGGAGAAGGAGGAGAATATTTTTAAGCATTTTTTGGGCTAGATTTCAATAAGGAGCAATTGTATATATCTCGGATTTTTTGACACTACTTCAGATTTGGGTTTTTTGACCTTACTACAATTCGTACTTAGTTTTGAGGTGATATATATACACCTCTGGTGGCTCGGATTACTTGCTAGAGTGGAAAAATTCTAACACAAAATTCATACATGTGTTACAGCACAATGCTAGGTCTCAGACTTGTGCTTCAAATTGCCCAAACCACAGATTCAGACCAACAACTTAGGAACAGTGTTATCTGTGTTAATATTGGACAGTCTCTTGTTCGGCATGGATTATTGGAAAGGCTTGAACAATCACCAAATAAAAGGATCGAACAGAGGGACAATCATACATTTGATTAGGAGCTCGGATCCTTTGACTGCCTCCATTACAGTTTATTATTATTGACTACTTTTGTGTCAAGGCTTGGACTGGGACTAGAAACACCTCACCACAATGTTTCGGACCTAGTCAACAATGGGGTTGAAGTGTAGAATAGTAACCTTCTTTGGAACTCTTACGTCTGTTCCTGTTATAATTTGAAGAGCTGAAGAAGAAGCATCAACAAGTTTGGATAGCTAATCTATGGAGAATTAAGGAGGGTTGGACCTGAAATTGTTGTTGCCCTTGTTGAATAATAATTCGGACTTATTGTTAAACTTGGATTACAGTCCTATGATGAATAATGAAGAGCATTTATAAATAATAATGAAGGTGCTTGTGTCTGTGGAGGAGCAGTGAAATATTAAGAGCCTTGGAGGTTTTTTGGAAAGAGGATATTAGAAGCCCTATTAAGTCATAGTAGATTTCGAAGAACCTTGTTGAGGACCTATAGTGGACAAGACCTTGGGTTTAAACAAGGTTAAAGTACTCTTGAAGGATCATTTATTTTTAAGTAGCCTTGAAGAACATATGGTGTATTTAGGGACTAAGTGTATTAGTCCATTGGAGGAATTACTAGTACTCATTCTTGAATCCACCCTTGGAGATCATGATCCATTGTTGATGTAATCATGAGGTGCCCTTGGAGAAAGTGTTTGGGTGACATGAAGAGTAGTGGTGACACCTTCATGAGAAGACAAGGTTGTCATTGATGAATTGATTTGGAGAAGGCATTGTTGAAGATAGGCAAGGCTCGTTGAAGAAGATAATGGGAGTCATGAACAAACATCAAACTTATCTTGATGAATTTAAGTTGAGGGTTTGAGCCCTAGAGGTTAGGGCCTCATAGAGACAAGGTCGATGCCTTGGAAGATAGGGTTGGAGCCCTAGAGGATAGCAATCCTCAAGAAACCAAGTTAGAGCCTGTACCAGAGATAGGGTTGGAGCCCTAGAGGTTGGTGCCTCAAAATTGACAAGGTTGGAGCCTTGGGAAGTCCAAGTCGGTGCTTGGCATAATACAAGTTGGAGTCTGGGAGATTGAATATTGGAGTCTTCATCTAGGGTTGGAGCCCTACATATATTGTACTCGATTTATTGTAAATAAGAAATTAATAAAAGTATTTATTGTATCATTTTTAATTTTTTGTTCTAAATATAAGTGATATAACTGGTAAAAATAATAATTGAAAATAAATATCGATTCACCCCCCCCCCCTCTCAGTATTTCCAACAATTGGTATTAGATCCAGTACCTTCACTCAAAGCCTATCAACTTGAATGTTAATCATTAGAACACAAATGGAAAAGCCAAGGAAGAAAGCCTCTAATCCTTCTAAAGATGTCTCTTCCTCAACCATGAAAAATGAAGACAATGAAATTGGGAAAGTTTCATTGTTCAATGGAAACTTTGATGTATGGAAGATAAGAATGAGAAATTTCTTAATGGTTGAAGGCATGGAAGTATGGGAATCAATGATTATTGATAGAATGATGGAAGGAGAATCCAAGGAGTATAATACAAGAGCAAGGAAAGCAACCTTGAATGGCTTACCTGATCCTATAAAGGAAAAAATGGAAAAATTCTCATCAGAAATAAATAAATAAATAATAAATAAATAAATTAAAATTAAAAATAAAAAAATAAAAAAATAAAAAAAAGGGAAAACATTCATGATATTCACTCAAAAGGAGAATTTAACAAGATTGTTAGTCAAGAACATGATTCAAAGCAAGAAGAAAATCAAGAATCCATTAAGAAACTGAAAATAAGAGTGATGACATCAAGGCCATAGAAGACCTAGAAGAAGAAGAAAGTAAAGAAGACTTTGAATAAGATCGCCTGAATAAACTTATAGCTACCATGGAAGAGATTAACAGTTTGAAAAAGGAAAATGAGGAACTTAAGAAGAAAGCACGAGATGGTGACCAATACAAAACAAGGAAGGAGTTTGAATTTTTCAAGCTTCAAGTACATGAAAGAGATGAGGAGCTCACAAAACTTAAGGAGGAACTTCATCAAAACAAAAGAAATCATCATAAAGAAGTAATACCATGACAAATCAATTAGATAAGGCAAATAAAGGGGAAGAAAATTTGTCAAGCTATATTGAACAAGGCATGAAGACTTGAACAAACTTAAAGGACAAGTTGGTCAATACAAGGAAGAAATCTCATCCCTTAAATCTCAACTATAAAAGCGAAGAAACAAGCACAAGAAGCTAAGAAGGTGATGGAATCTTTGGTACTCATAGAAGGACAGGTCGATTAAGAAGAAAAGGAAAGAAATGATATGTCATGTCAACTAAAATAAAGTATGAATATATTTTCCTACTAGAATCAAATGTCATCTCTCTAAAAATCGAAACACATGAAGTAACAAGAATGATGGAAGAAATGAAGAAGCAACTAGTTATGAAAGATGAATACTGTGAAAAGTTGAAAGGATAAATTGTCTCTCTTAAAAAGGAAGTTGATTTGCTGAATAAGAACTTGAAGAGTTCTCAAACCATAGATGACATCCTAAGTCATAAAATATCCCCCCTTGATTAATCATGTCTTTGCTATGTAGGTGGGTCCTCAAGAAAGAATGATAATGCTTCAAATAACAAGAATGTGAGGAAGCCAGAAAGAAATTTTGATGCTCCTAGTTTCAACAAAGGAAAGGAGAAGATTCAAGACAACAATGGAAGAAATCATATTCCAAGGAGACTTGCAGATGGTGTCAAGAATATAATAGGAAATGAATATCATTAAATAATCCCAAGAAAAAAAATACTTCAGAAGTACATCAAGGAAAACTCCATCTCCCAGGTACCAAAGTATATTTCTTGGTTATTATTATTTTTGTTCAAACTTTGGGCACAAGGCAAAATATTGTAGGGCATATCACAAATACAAATATAATGGTCCCCATCAATATTCTAAAACCAATTTTTCAAGAATAATTCATGATTACTCATTCATGAACAAGATGGAGTGCTTAAATTTCCATAACATTGGACATATGGCACATGAGTGTAACTTGACTTGGGTCCCTAAAACCATGACAACAAAACCAGAGAAGAAAGTTACACAAGTATGGAGAAGGAAGAAAATTAGGTCCGAAAGTCTGTCAAACACTCGAACCAACAACACGTGTTGTTGGTTTGATTACATCTTTTGCAAACATGATATTCCAAATGTTTGATGATGAGACTCTACCAAAAATAATACCATGCATACCATTAGGGGTAACTTCTGATATTTCTTACAGAAGCTATCCACGAAAGGGGCCTATATGGACAATCATCTTTTGATAGATCATGTATCCGGAGCAACTCCATTTAAGAACATAATCTCTTCTCATCCGATGGACCATTGTTGAAGATGACTTCCATTAGATCCCAAATCAAGCAATATTTTTCTTGACCTAGAAGATTTTATGTAGGTAGGGGGAGTTGGTTCATTACATGAAGAAACGAAAAAACATCTATCATGGACCACATTTCCAGAAGGAAGAGCACCTTGACAGGGGGAGCAACATATCTATCATGAAGAACTATTAGTGATGACCAAAATACGATGGGATCATATTGATAGGGGGAGTACTTGGGCACCCTGTTTTCCATTGATGTCAAAGGGGGAGAGAATGTTGAAGTGTGAGAATAATGCCATCAATGACAAAGGGGGAGATCGTTAATCAAGGTTGTCATTGATGTCAATATTATGGAAAATATTCTTTTAATGTAATAACCTCATACATATTATGATGATGTCCTTGAAGATGATGAAGAAACCCTAGAAATAATGATGATGAAGAAGTCTAAGAACCCAGATGATGTACTTACCCTTGATAGATACCGCACTATTGGAGGATTATACATGAACGACCACATTTAACGATGTCATATGTGATTGCACCTAATTAAATTCTTGATGACATGGTTGGCGACTATATGATGACATGGAGAACCATTTGATGACATATACAATGATTACATGACATGAAGGACTTCGAGATCACTTGATGGCATATTATGACATTGTTGGAAGATCTCATTTGATGATATTGATGGTGGTTGGAAGACTACTTTGAAGCTCTCTTGATGGAAAATTAATGGATGTTGCACTTTGACATATGGATGACATATCATTGCACTATTACATGGAATTACTTGGATGCTACACTATCATGATGACGTAGATGACATTTTTGACATACATGATGACACACTATGATGAAGAACTTGGGGTCATAACAATCAAGAAGGCCAATGACCTCTTTCTGTCCCAATCACTTTTTGCACATAAGACTTCAAGGACAGTTATAAAGAAAAATAAATTTTGTCACCTTGGAGTTAGCCTATCATAATGAGTCCTAGACCATCTGAAAGAGGAATTTTTCCTCTTTCCAATGAGCCTTTACTTGCCCCGAAACTCCCAGCATTTGATGAGATATGGAATTTTTAAGTCAAGAAAAATTAACCTTAGCAGTGATCCGACCTATCCTTGTCCTTCATATCGGCCTACCTCTAGAAATATGTTTCCATTCATTCTAACGTTAATATGAGTTTGGACACCTCATTTTAGCACTCAAAATTTCGGTGATTTCTCAGAGATAAGATACAGAACGGGTAGGAGATTGAGGAGAATGTTTTTAAGAACTGTTTGGGCTAGATTTCAACAAGGAACAGTTATAAATATCTCATATTTTTTTGCAGTACTTCATTTTTGGGTTTTGTGACCTTACTACAGTGCGGACTTAGTTATGTGGTGACATATCTACACCTCTGGTGGCTCGGATTACTTGTTGGAGTAACAAAACCCTAACACAAAATTCAAACCTATGTTACAGCCCAGTGCTAGGTCTCAGACTTGTGCTTCAAATTTTCCAAACCATAGATTCATACCAACAGCTTGGGAACATTGATATCTGTGTTACAATTGGACAATCTCTTTTTCAACATGGATTATTGGAAAGGCTTTAACAGTCACCAAATAAAAGGATCGAACAGAGGGAAAATCATAATTTTTTTTAGGAGCTCAGAACCTTTGACTGCCTCCATTACAAAGAAAACACCTCAAGGAATCCTTACCAGTTTTTTCAAGAAACATCTCCATCTCCAAGTATGTTTATATATCTTATGAAATTCTCTTTATCTTATTTTTGAATTTTGCATTACATTACTAACATAGTTATGTCTAGCTATCTTGAATCATAGAGATTCTTGTTTAGAGATATTCATATCTCGATAAATCTACCCCTCTCTACATTCTTAATTGATTTTATAAAACCCTAGATAGGTTCTATGGAAAACCCTAACCTAAGGGTATACTAATGTGAATGTGTGAAACCCTAAACTTCTTAGTGTTATTTTGAAATGATATTTGAAGTTTTTTTTGATGATTTCATTTCAGTATGATCATGAAAACCTATCTCATAAAGGTTGGTTGATGTTTGTATGAGATCCCGAACCTTCGAAATTTTAGTATAGTATGGTTTACTTTGCTATGATATGAAACCCTAGATCTTTAGGGTTTGGTAGGGTCTATAAGAAAAACCCTTGTTATGTATTTAGAATCCTAGGAATAAAACCCTAGGCATATATCATTTTGTTGAAACCCTAGCTTGGTCTAGATTAGTATATTTCTAATATTGCCCGACATATAATGTGCTTATTATGTGCTTATGATATGCTGATGAATTCCTAGATTAATGTGTTGACCTAGTTATTAATGGTCATAAGTCTTAGGATTTAATGGAAGTCCTTTTCTGAGACTCTAGGATGATGATATTTGGAAATCTAGGGTTTTGAAACTAAACCCTAGTAGGAGTTAAATTGTCTATTATGTGAAAATATAATTGTGATTATTGAAATTGTGAAAATGGAAATATAGGGTTGAACCCTAGTATAAATGAAAATCTATGATGTATGATGACAATGTGATGATCTTAGATTTGTATAAGATTTTTGAAATATTATTTTTGGTTGGGATTGATGATTGATCAGAAATATAGGGTTTACAACTAACCCTAGTGGACAATGGTCATGTTAATGACTAAGATGTGATTTGTTTTTATTGAATTCTTTCAATAAAATCTAGGATTTGTATGAAATCCTAGTGAGAAGTCTAACATGTGAATTTTGAAAGGTTGTTGGATGCTCTATATTTGTCTGAATTATTTCTAGGGTTTTCTATATGTTGTAGTAGTTATGTCATACCTTTGAAAGAAACATTGAAACCCTAGATAGAATGAAAGTTGTTATGAAGTAGTCTAGGGTTTATTACAAAATCCCTAGCAAGATGTTAAAGAGTATATGTCTCTTATCTGTAATTAAGTCTGGGTATATGATATGTATAAAATTGAAATGCTTCTTCTGTTATAAAATTTTGAGATGGCTAACTTCATGCTTCTACAATTTTAGGTTTTACTTGCTATTTTATTTGTGTAGGTACATCATCTTCAAGTTTGGTTAAGATGATAATAAAGTTAAGTTGATAGGATAAGCATGATATATGAATGACTCTGATAAGAAGGATGGAAGCCATGAAAGATTCTCCAATGTTGTAGTAGAACTCCCTAAGTTAAGAGGGAGCCTGGATGAAATCTCCCTAGGATAAGTGGATGGTTGAGAATATTATTTGTGTAGGAATGATTAAATCCTCTGTGATTAAGAGGGAGTGACATATACAATTCTCTACTCAGTGTTTCATGCACTACACCAGGACTAACAATCGTAAATCTTAGTGAAGGCCATGAGTGAGAGAAGAAAATTGGAGAATGTTGTTGAAGAATATGTTGTTGCATGAGAAGTAGGAAAGCAAAGTGTACAATTGAAGGAATATTTTGTTGAATATTTGGTTGATAGTCCTACTATGAAAATATTATAAGCAACATCAACTTGTCAAGAATACCCCATAGGTTTGCATTTGTTTATATACATGTGAAAGTGCATTATTTATTTGGGTTGTGTTTGTACAAGTGAATCTCTGGAAGGATTTGATATCATAACAGTTACTAATCAGTTTGATTGAGAGAGATTGTTCATCCTTGATATGTTGTATCAATGAGTGTTGAGGCTTTGTGGGTGAAGCATTTCCTAGGAGGACATGTGGTTGACACTTTGTGTTGATGTCTAGGTCCTGAAGTTGGAAAGGTTGCATTTGTCATTGAGCTCTAACACACACCTCGATTTCTGGGTTGATGGTAAGAAAGTAAGCATGATGGTACCTAGAAAGTTTGAAATATTGAGTCGAACTTAATCCCACCCGGATGGATTTCCCTGGTCAGGAATCTAGTCTGTGGCATTACGGTGCCTAAATTGTTGAGAGACCAATGGATAAATTTCCCTGGTTAGGAATCTATTCCATGGCATTGTGGTGCCTAAACTTCTTCATATATGATGTGTTTAGATCTTCCATGTACCTCTGTTATTATATGTAAATATGAATACCTCCCTAGTTAAGAGGGAGTGTTGGAAAATGTAACTAGGTTCGGTCTTCATTGCACTTGAAGTTAAAGATGTAATATATTTTTCAAAAGAAAAATAATTTTATTATTGTTGAATTGACATGTTAAAGCATGGGTTTCATGATTGGGTCAATTGTTATAGGTAAAGCCTCCATTGTAGGCTTTAGGATTGAGTGAAAGTCAAATTATTGTTGGGCCTCATCCATTAAGTAATCTTCTCCAGCAAAGTCTTCAAGACGACCTCAAATATATGATCTTCAAGTTGATTTCCTCAAATATAGTCATGTCGGCCTACATTTAATTGGATACACAACTATTCGAATAACACATGTTAACTCATTTATATGGGACAACCACTATATATACCAAGTTGGGTTCTTCTCATTTCATCATCTCAGAAGTTTGAATGTCATAGATCAAGGTTCAGTGTCATTTCAGTCTCGGTGCTATTATAGAGGTATGGGCTCAATTTTATTACATTATTGCAGACTCGTTATTATTGTAGTATTGCAGGCTCATTATTATTACAGTATTGCTTGCTCATTGATATTACAGAGTATTGCAGGCTCGTTGTTATTACAGAGTATTACAGGCTCATTTCTATTATAGAGAGACTATTGTAGGCTTGGTGTTATTACATTATTGAAAGTTTTATGTTATCACAATGTTATGGGTCTGGTGCTCTACACTGTTAAGGGTTCAATACAATTGCAGTGAGAAGAATTCCATTATTGTTTGATGGTATCATAGTTCGATGACCTTACAGTGATAAGGTCTAACATAGTTAAAGGAAGAATAAGGATGACTTTATGGAGGGAGTCTAGACTAGTTTGTAAAGGGTCATGGTCATCCTAGCTTGAATCTAATGAAGGAAGAATTTTGTGACTGGGATTTCCCCTCGAGGGGGGGTTTTCCTTGGCAACATGCCTATATCTTGTGTTCTTTTTTATTTTTTTCTTGCCATTAATATTGATGATAAGAAAAGATAACTAAGATATCAGATACTAATAATTAAAATATCACAAGTTAATGTCATTAAGAGGAAAATCATTTTAATTTTCACCTATATATATTTTCCAACATAAATCACAGTCCATCTCCAGTAGAAACAACAAAATTTCGGAGGAGTGCAAGCTACTAGTTTGAGTTGTTTTTGGGTTTGCATGCTTGTAGAAACAAGCCATGATTCCATCATTCCACTCTTCTTGTACTCAATTTCATCATTTATATTAATAAAATGGTGCATATTTATTGCTCATATTCTATGGTTTATTGATTGCGCATTCATGTTTGAATTTCTTATTATTGTATATTAGTGAATGTCTCTATTATTTACTATTATTTTTCCATTAGGAGCATTATAGAAGAAAAATCATATTTATATCAGACAAATTTTAGCATTGCAGGCAAATAAATGTAGTAAGAAAGGGTGTACTTTGCTCATGATCTAGATAAATAATGTAGGAGAGGGCTATAAAACTAAACTTGAGGATCACCCCATTTTACAACAATAAAATGATGTATTCTTGGATGAAATACTAGGGTTACGCCTAAGAGAGACATCGATTTCTCTATTGAGTTGATTCTCTATTTAATGTTTGTCTTTAAAACACCATATCACATGACCCCCCTCGAATTGGTGGAATTAAAATCATAGCTAAAGGAGATGTTGGATAAGGTATCATATCCAATGTGTTACCCTGGGGATCACCAACTTTGTCTGTGAAGAAGAAGGATGGCATGTTACACCTATGCATCAACTACCAAAATTTGAACAAAACAACAATAAAGAATAAATTTTCAATGCAAAGAATCAATGACTTATTTTACCAACTAAGAGGAATTACTGGTTTTCAAAAATTATTAAAAAAGGTTCTGTTAGCACCAATTCATGATTAAATATGAAGACATTCATAAGACGATGTTTAAAACAAGATATGGGCACTATGAGTTCATAGTGGTTCCATTTGGACTTACAAATTCTCCAACCATGTTTATGTGCTTATCAAATACCTAGACAAATTTGTGCTAGTATTCGTAGATGATATTTTGGTTTACTAAAAAATTGAATAGGAGCATGAGGATCACTTAAAGGTAATATTACAGTTGACGAGGGAACATAATTTATATGCTTAACTTAATAAATGTGAATACTTCAAGACACAGGTTCAATATTTGGGGCACACAATCTCAAGATAAGGTGTGGCTATGGACCCCAAGAAGATCAAGGTCATCATGGATAGGCCCACTCCCATAAATGTCATGGAGGTCGGGTCTTTTATGGGGTTGGATGGATATTATTAGAGATTCATCCAATACTTTTTGAAAATTGGGCATCCAATCACAACCCTGCAGAGGAAAGGGCTAAGTTTTAGTGGACATTAGAGTGTGCAGCTAACTTCGAGCAACTCAAGAATTTTCTCACACATGCACCCATCTTAAGGATAACTGATTCAAAGAAATATTTTCTAGTTTGCACGGATGCTTGTAAAGAAGGGCAAAGTGCTCATGCAAGAAGTACATGTAATCTTCTATGAATCAAGGAAGTTAAATGAACACGAAATCATTTATGTCACCTACGACTTATAATTCACATCAATTGTGGAGACATTATTTGCTCGAAAGGAAATTTGTGTTGATTTTATACCATGGAAGGTTGAAATATATGTTCGACCAACCTAAATTAATTGAATGAAAGACGTGTTGGATGGTTAGACCTCATTAGTGAATTTTACTTCAAAATCAAGTACATCAACGGTAAACAAAAAAAGGTGGTTGATGCGCTTAACAGAAGTTTGAAAATGGCTCACTTGGAAGCCATGAGCTCTTATAAATTTAAGAGCGAGGAAAATATCAAGGAAGCATTGGTACATGATGAACACTTATAATATATGAAGGATTGCTTGTAAAAAGATCCAGAAGGACCACTGAGTAAGAGATACACACTCACAAATGATGGAATGATAAATTTCAAATGCTGGTGTTATATACCCTACTTGGACAACTTGAAGAAGATCATTCTAGATTAGTTTCATAAAATACCCTATTAAGGTCATATATCAAAATGTGATTATCGTTATCAAGATGTATTATTGGTTGTATATGAAAAATGAAGTCGCATAGTGCATTTCCAAGTGTATAGAGTGTCAACAGTTAAGGTGGAGTGCAGACATCTAGCTGGATTGTTGCAACCAATTCCAACCATTGAGTGGGAGTGGGAAGTCATTTCCATGGACTTCATCATGGGATTTCCAAATATGTTGAGACAATATGGTGCCATATTGGTGGTAGTGAACAAATTTAGGAAAACAACTCACTTCATACCCATCAAGTCCACCCACAAGGCCATTTATATTACATAGATCTTCATGAAAGACATTTAGGCTACATGGCATACCCAAGAATATAATCTCAAATCGTGGTGCAAAATTCATGTCAAAATTTTGGAAAGCATTCTTCACTGGATCTAGAGCTTATTTGGAATTTATTACAACATACCATCCTCAGAATGATGGACATATATAGAGACTAAATAGGGTGTTAGAGGACACTTTGAGAATGTACATTTTGTATCAGCCAAAAAGGTGGGAAGAATTTATTCACTTAGTTTAATTTTCATATAACAACAACTATTAGGAATCACTAAATAGGATCCCCTTTGAGGATCTATATGGCAGAAGGTGTAATACACCCATTATCTGGGATGACCCAGTAAACAGGGTAACTCTCATACTAGATATGTTAAAGGAGATGGAACAAGAGGTTATTATTATCCAATAGAAGTTAAGGAAGCTAAGGACAGAAAAAATAGCTACAAAAATCTATAGTGAATGCATAGATAATTTCAAGTGGGGGGTCATGTATATCTCCACATTAAACTAAGAAGGAGATCACTCAAAGTGGGGTCATGTACTAAGTTTGCATCCAAGTTTTGCAGATCATCTCATATTTTGGAGAGAGTACGGTGAGTGGCTTATATACTAGCCTTACCCCCCACCATAAAGGAACATGATGTATTCCACATATCCTTACTGAAAAATAATGTGTCAGATTATAATCATGTGATCGATTGGTCTATGATACATGTGGAGTTAGAGGGAGATTTCTAACTTGAAAATTTGTGTATCCTAGACCAGAGGCTGACTATGCTCCAAAATCGAGTAATAGAACAAGTCAATGTGAAATGGAAACACTTTGAACCCAATGAGACAACCTGGGAGCATGCAAATCAAATGAAAGTGTTGTACCCATGTATTCTATTACATTCCTGCATAAGTTCAGATGACTTCACTAGGTAACTGTTAATGCAGACATATCTGGCCATGGGACCTTAGATCATATCATACAATGCTTTATACAAACAAAATGTTTTCTTCCCATACAATTGTCTATCATGTCTTCCATGTCTTTATATCTATCACACTACTAGTGCACTGATAGGATTTTATTTCTTTCATCATACAGGCTCAACCAAACCCAAAAACCTTCCTCTATGTCGCTGGGAGGCTCATATCTGCACCTTTAAGCCTTTCTCCCAACAGTTGGGGTTTGGACTAGTAGAAACCCTCTTTGATAAGACTAGAACTTCAACAACATCAGATGATCATCTATTCATGTTTAAAACCAATGAAGAATATTTTATTCATTTACTGTAAATAATAATAGGTGTTTGGATCTCATGGAGAGTTTCTCCCTCTGAATGGGAAGCCTCTTTAATCATCAACCAAGATATCAACCTTCCTATCATAATATTTTCATGCATTAAAAAAGGTGTCAGATCCCATATTTGAACTATATCAGGTTCTCATACATATATGCATCACGGTCATGATAAGTCAAAATTAGTTGTTTCATTGTCACATATGAATATGTCATCCAATATTCATAAAAATTTAGTGTCAACTAACAAGTGTATATTAATCATAATCACAACATCACTTATTTATCATAGTACTCAACCATTTCAGAATCCTAACATCATCAAGTCAGAGCATTCATTTTTGTCACATAGTCAAATTTACTAGATTATCAAAACCTTATGAAGATCAACAAGAAGATAGCTAGAAATACCTGAGTATAAATCTTATTGCCACATTATTACTATTAGGGTTATCACTTTTATCACAAGCATTAACAATAGTATCAAATTATCAAAATAGATGTTTCTAGCCAGTTTTATAAAATCATGAAATCCACCATTATAATAAAATGTAAGATACTTTCCAAATATCAAGTGCAATAATATATCACATGTATCGTAAATCAAACTTACTTTCATATGCATGCATGGTTCATTTATGAAGGTGATATTCTCATCATACCTAAGGGCTTAACTTTCCTCCAATACTAAAACAATATATTATATATACCTTGTAATATTTGGATGCCTTAGCAACTTATAACACTTACATATTTTTAATTTTCATATTTTATGCTACTTTGTCAACTTTGCAAAAACTTTCATTAGGTACCTCTTTATTTTTCTAGCACCAACTCTTCTCTTCCTACACTAGCTCTCTTTTCCTACACCTTAGATGATCCTCAAAAATAATATGTGAATCACATCTCATCTAGAGGTTAGAAGTATTAAAATACTCAAATATTCATGCAAGAAGTATAAGCAATAGTCAAAATAAAAATTTAAACAAGAATAATGTCACAAAGAAATAACATTAATATAAAAGGTGTTTATCTTTAATGATAACTGATTATTTCCCTCTTGATACAACCTTCAAGAGATATTACTATCCAGTATGCATATAACAATGTTTCCTTCAATATTTCCAATTGTCCTCATCGGAAACTAGACCTAATTGAGATTAGCCCATCTAGAGTTACATTGAATCTATCCCAAGTGCTAGAACAACTTTTCACTGATCATGCTAGGGTTTCAAGACTGCATAACTCAAACTTTATCATATTCCATGGTTTCTTCCAAACCCTAACCTTATGAAATCTATCAAACCCTAATAACTATATTGCCTACAGCTTCCCTTGTTTCCATTAATGATGTCTTTGCAGGGGTGATCTCAATGAATTTTCTTCACCCCAGCTCTGATGCCATGATATTTTTTCTTAATTCTATATGTTCTTTATTTTAGATAATTGAATTTCACCATGTATATCATATTCACCCCATGGAATTTATATAGAAAGAATGATATAATAAAAAATACACCAGAACATAAAGGAATAATAGAATAAAAAGAATGCACGCATAGAGACACCAAGATTGGTCATAGACTAGGGCAGAACCCCACAAGGGGGAAAACCCTTTCAAATTATTCTTCTTATTATATTTTCATAATAGGTTCAGCAAAGAGAGAGAGAAATGATCCAATTCTCTAATAAAAAACTATCTAGAAAAACCAACGAAATAATATCCAAGAGATTATCCCAACAATTATATTGATTAGAGTGACATTCAAGCTTGCGGTCAACTAGTCAAAAATGTAGTCAATTGTCACTAGAAATCCTAGGAGAAAGTGATCATGTGTGCGTCTAAAGTTTTTTGACCTCAAGTAGAGGCTTGTATGTGTGTGGCTATAATGAAAAATTTCCTGTGACAACCCTGCAACTGCATACCAAAACCCTAATTTGCATGTGCAGGCTTCACACCCTGCAATTTCATACCTATATAAACAAATCTCTGCGAACCACTTCAGACCTATGTTTATTAAACCAAAGGAGAGAGAAAAAGAATATGCTTGATTATTATCTCCAACTGAGGGTTGCCTGACTTGTATTTATAGCCATGCAATGGTGTCCCATTTCCATTTGGGTCGACATGTCCTTTTGTGCACATGTGGGCTTCCATATTAAAATATATGTCCTTAACCAAATTAAATTCTTCCAAGGGATAAGAGGGGTGTTTCTTGAGGAGGAAGATTGTCCAAACGAGGGGATTTGTCCCTGAGCTACCAAATTAACAGGGGGTTATAGAATGGATATTTTTATGGTCTTCCTTCATCCCTCCTCTACTTATAAATTGAATGCAAATAATTTGAAGGTTGATTTAGCTTTTTCGTAGGGTGACTTTATTTCATATATACAGGGAACAAAATGGCATTGTAGATGCTCTGTATAAGGTGGGTCACATATACCAATCTGGGGAGATTATTTTTTCTTCCTACACCAACAAAATTTTCCAGAGGAAGGGGAAATTCCTCTTTACATGGGCTTTTCTACTTTTGATGTGGGGCATCGTTCTTTATTTTTCATTTTATAATATTAATATTTATATGAATGGAACTTTAATATGTTATATTATGTAACTTTTTACATACAAAGTTAGTAATGTACAAAAGTACGAATGAAATATCTTAATTTGAGAGCTTTAGGATCTTACACACCTATTTGGTGGATTTTGGATTTTTCTAGATGTAAACAAATTTTATCAATAAAAAGTCCGTTGGTTTTTTCCTTTCTCCAAAAAAGAAATGGACTGGACATTTTATGGAAGAAGCTTCGTAAATATGGTTTCCTTTTCCCTTATCACACATTTTCAAAGAACCCCTCTTGATCAAATGCTAGGGGATTTGGCTTGCTAGGAACTACGCAATATTTAAATATGAGGCCTCTATCCCCATGTACATTTCTACTGAAGAAATGGTTATTCTCAGTCATTATCCATAGGATAAAGATGTTCAGAGAGTTAGGGTGATTGAAGTCGAACAACCCAATCATTCTAACTCGTAGGCCTACTTCCATGGGGCATCATTCAATTTGGGTCGAAAGAGTGGGGGTGGATTCATTCTTCATATTTCTTATTCACATTTGTATATTGTTTCCATGAGACTTGGTCCCACTCAAAAAATCAAGCAAAGCTACAAGTTGTAGGAATCTTCTCATTTTTGCTACAGAACATAGGGTATCCCATCTAAAATTTTCTAGTGATTCCATGTTTGTGGTTAATTGGATAAAAAATATACAGTCTTGTTGCAATATCAATCTTGTACCTTGTACCTAACTTGGAATATGCTCTAAATTTAACAAATTTATTTTCTTCATTTGCATCTCATCATATTTATAGGGAGTGGAACCAGGATGCTAACATACTTTCCAAAGCAGGTTCACACCTTGAACATGGACTATGGTAGATTATAGAAGATGGTGATGTTACCATTCATTCATATTTCCATAGGCCATTTCAGGATCCACAGGTTCATTCGATCAAGGGTCCTTAATATACAACTCATTACATGATCTTTTTTTCTCAAATACCCTTGTTGATCTATTATTTATAAACAGATATGGTTTCTATATATTTATGTATCAAGGATAAATGTCCCTTAACCGTTTTGTTTTTTCACAATTTTTATAGGTACTATATGACCATCTACTAGCTTGTTGCGCTTTCAAGGCATGTCAACTTTGATTTTTTATGCATACACACCCACTGTGTCTACAAAATGTAATTTTTATCACCTTAATAAAAAATATGGTTTTTTATATAAAATAAAAATAAATAAATTTCTCATGAGTGAAGAATGTACATAAGAAATATCGGGATAAGGATTGCATAACAAGATCAATCTTTGAAGCTCAATATCCACTATAAATTGCCTATTAAATCCCATAGTCTTTCATCTATTTCCCTTCAAGGTGTTTGGTTAGAATCTGTGATACTCCTAATATGTCAACCTTCATTGAGCCCACAAAGTTTTCATTGAATATGCCAAACCAACACAAACGACCTGTACCCAACCTGAAACTCCTCTTGAGTAAGCCCAAGAGAAAAGTTAATTGGTGGAATTGGTATTCCAACAAAATTAAAATGAATTAGAGGAATTGGAAATTCAAGTATGTCCCCTTGAGTTTATGAATGGATCGTGGGATATTATCACCTTACCTCAAGCCAAAACTTCCCCTAATGCATGCCTTTTATGTCAAGTAATATGCACCCCACAATAGTGTATCTAATGTTTCATAATCTGGTATATACACCATTTAAATCCAGAAATGTATATCCTAACCTATGTAGTATCTCATACACTTATACGAGTGCATATTGTTTACCATAGAGGATTATTGGCCCTTATAAAAATTCATATGGATTCGAGAAGCTTTCCATAGGGAAAATGACATCATAGAGTCTAGTCTAATTTATTCAACCATAGGAGGAGGAGTGTTTGGTTCTAATTGATGATGTCAATTAGAATTCATTTAATGTCAACCCGGGAAGGTAAACTTAGAAGTGCTTATCTAAAATATATAGATCTAGAAAGATTCCTAATTTGTCCAAGATCTTAAAGTCCCCTTACAAGAACATATTCATTAAGATCTCTTTCAATAACTAATCAAACCTAGATCTAACAATTGTTTGAGCTCTATGGTTCTCTTACAAGATCTCTTCCAACATTAGAACATTTAATAAGAAATTAAAAGCTGAAATGAAATAAACCTAGATCTAATAATTGTCTGAGATCTTATGGTTCTCTTACAAAAACACTTTCAAATAAGATCCTTCCAATATTAGAACATTTAACAAAATTTAAAAGCTGAAATCAAACAAAAACATAAATTAAGTTATACCTAAGATAAACAAATAAGCATGCAAGTGAGGCCATGGGGGCCCTCCATAACTCCACAAGCACACCACTTCAATGGAGACTCAGATGTAGAAGCAAAATTGAAGTATGATCCTTTATTTCAAAATCTCCATTACAAACCAACTCTAAGATTGCAACTCTAAGATTCTAAGATTACATACTCCAAAATTCTAAGATTACAAAAACTTCAAGATTACAATATTACAAAAACTTCAACATTACAAATGGAGGAGATTGTACTCCTATTTATACAATGGGATGAGTAACAAACTCATAATGATCATCCACTAATCTCTCTTTTAGTTCCATAAATCTCTCAACCATCTAGACACATAACCCCCTTTTGTCCTTGATCTTCTCCATGAGGTTTATCTCTTCAAATTCGAATTTGATCATTCAAGGCCACATAAAGGTGTCTTGGAAGCTTCCTTGGCACCTACACATGTCACAAAAACAACCCACTTTCCATATATAATGTAAAATATATTATTTTCTAATATTTAATCAAGAATTTCTCTTAAAAATGCTTAAAAATAAATAATATTTGGAAAATATAAATGAGACCCATTAATGGTGAACAATAGGGAAAATGAAGTGACATGGTGGTGAATAATGAGTGATATAATGGAAGAATAGGTGAAAAATATATGGTAATAAGTGATATTTGTATGACATTTTGAAACCCAAACATACTCCCCAACTGAAGCTCTTGCATGTCCTCATGCAAGCTACTACAATGACTTGTTTAATTTGATTCTTGGATGAGCTTCCTTTTACAAGATGTTTGGTTCTTGTGTAACAAGCATCTTTCAATCATGGACTTCCTTTTAACTTTGCACATCTTTGGATAACTTTTTATTTTTGCAAAGCATTTGCATCTTTTAATGATTGGTTCTTGTGTTACAATCATTATTTACTTTGTTGAGATCTCTTTTTAATGATTGGTTCTTGTGTTTACAATCATTATTTACTTTGCTGAGATCAATCATTTTAAGAAGTCATTTAATATGCTCATCATATTTAAGAAGTCATTTAATATGCTCATCATTTTGTAGTAGTTTTTATTGTGGGAAGACTATGTGGGTTAAGATGTAATATGAATGAGGAAAAAAATGAAGTGTGAAGTGTGAAATTCCCCCCTCCCCAACTAATGGTTTTTGGCAATTTTTAATGAGAAAGGGGATAGTGAAATAGTGGAATATTTTCCAAATATCATCATTTTAGCATCTAAAAATAATTTCAAGATTAAAGGTTAGAAAACATCATACCTTACTTACCTATAGAAGTGGATGAATCATGCATGTTTAGTTGCTACAATTTTGATCTGAAGCTTCTTCTACAAGTTGTGGATGAAAGATGGATCTGTATTGTCGTATCTGCTGCTGGATAGTCTGATGAATCTGATGAGTCTGCTGAATATGGCTGAAAATGTATAAGGCTTGGAAGGTATACAAAATATATAAGTTACATTTTCCTCCCCCCAGCCTTATTTATTGACTTGTCCTCAAGTCATGACAAACTGAAAAACAATGAAAAGAAATCTGCTTCATCTGCTACAAAATATGGGTCTTCAAGTCTTCAACACTCGATGGCATAAATCTTACTATGTGATTAAATGTGCTGGTGTCGAACATAGCAAGAATTTGTTGACTTAGTGGCCATTAATGAATGCCACTAGCCAACACGAGAGCTCCCACCATTGATTCCAATGGGAGTCAAGATGCCTAACACATCTTTGTAGGTACGAATAAGTTTGTTGTGTTCGAGTCACCTACAAGATCCAACGAACAAGGGATATTAATGTACTCCCATTGTTCATTGGCAAGAGTACTTGCCATTAAGGCATGCAAGCCTCTAGGTGTTTTTACAAAGATAATTAGACTCTAGGACTTTGACTCAATGATATACATAGAAGCAGGGTTTTATTGGCGGAAATGAAAAATGGTAGGAAAAAGGAAATGGAAATGGAAAATGGCTTTTATTGATGAGTTAGGAATAGATGAAAGGAAATGCATGGTGAATGAAGAAGAACTCTTGCTGTGAAAAATGGACATGGAAATGGTATGCTTTATGGTTTGACAATTGGTGGAATTCAAAATCTTTTGCAAAAAGGGAGGTGTAAGGTTGTGGTTGTGAACATGGATTTGTCTTTATGGTTTTTCATGAATTTAGTCGTTTGAAGACCAATTGTGCGCACAATGTAATCTCCTTAATGAATACTTGATTATCCTGTAACCTGTAAAAAAACTTGGTACAAATAAAACATAAGTGTGCTCAAGAAGAAATGGCCAGTTCCTTCATGATTCTTACGCAAAAATTTCGTACCAAATAAAACATATTAAGGACAATCAAAGTGTTGAAATTGACTTAATCATGATATTAATATCAATCCACTCTTAAAAATAACCATGAAAAATAATACTGTCTGTTTGTGTTAGATAACTCATGAAATTTTCTCGACAAAAATATTGGCATTAGAAAGATCTGTTGTGTTCGTGCATATTAGTATGTCACATAAAAGCATTCAACAGAAAAATGTTATGAGTTTAATTCCAACTTGAAGCTATCAAAACAAGATAATCATCCTCCAAATGTTTGATAAATCAATCCTCGAACTTTGTTTCCAAGTGTTCCATTATTTATTTTTCAAACCTACGTGAGTTTTGTGGAAAGTGTTTTTTCTTCTTTTTTTTAAATTATTTTTTTAATTTTGCACTTGTACTAACTCTTGTAGTTTCAACCAGTTCCTGTAATTCTCATGATTCTCTCAATTTACATGTCACCAAAGTTTTGTTTTATGCCAAAAACAATCACAAAACACATAACAAATTTTTTTTTTAAAATAATAACAATCATAACATAAAAATAACAATGATAACCTAAAAAAATGTATTAAGACAATCATATATTATAAGAACATAATAACAAAATACATAGCCAACATAAAATCAATTAAATATAACAAATAACAAAAAATTATAACTATATTAATTAATGCAATTATAAAACATATTAATATATTAATATAATTAATACAATTAATATATTAATATATTAATACAATTTTTATAACAAATATTAAATATATACAACAAATTTAAAAATATAAATAACAACAAAATACAATTATAATAACATATTAATATATTAATACAATTAATACATCAATATATTAATTATAACAAGAAACATTAAGAAATTATAACTAAATATATAATGAAATCAAAACAAAATAAAGCTAAAAATACAAAACGCACAATAAAAAGCGGGATTTGGTGGTGCTGGATGAGGCGGAATAGGAACGAATTTGCTGCGTTGGTGACTTGTGTGAAGACATTGGCTGTGGTTTTTCTTCAGTTCTTCAGGTTGGGGGGAGATGCTGAGGAATTCGCTCTAAATCTGGGGCCATTTTCAAGGAATTCAGAATTGGAACAGAAAATGATTCAAATTAAATTCGTTGCTGTGACATGAGAACCCCAGCAATGCATCTCAGCAAGAAATTTTAGTGGATAGAGGCAGCTTGTAATAGGAGCTTCAGCAGGCACTCATGCGATCCACGAGTTCTTGATTTTGTAAAGCTCAAAGGAAGGATCTGCAACTTTTTAGTGTGCTGCGGCAATGCTGAAGGGAAAGGTCTACCACTTCTTATACAAAACATGTTTTTTTTTCTTTTGCCATCTGGCCATCAATCTGATCTGCATGGTATTTTTCTGGTGGAATCCCTCAGTAGCCGAAGAGTGACATTCACCATGAATAAATTAAGAAAATAGTGTGTTAACGTTGGTCCAAACCCTCAAAAAACCAAAAAAAATCCGTGGTTTATATGAATGTTTTATGATATATTTTTTGTTTGTTTGAATTTTTATGGTTTGTTATTATTTTTTTTTTGGTTAATTGTTTCTATTCTTATTTGAATGTTGTTGCACGTTTTATTTTTGTTTGTTTCATTTTTGTGTTGATTTGTTTTGGTTGGTTTTTGTTTTGTGTTTTATTTTGTTTAAGAATTTTATTGCATGGTTTGTATTTTATTTTATATTTTTGTTTATTAATGTTTGGTTTTTAATGTTTTTATGGTTTTTTTTTGGTTGTATTTTTGTTGTTGTTTATTTGAATGAGTCGAGTTTTTTTTTTTTTTAAACGGAATCCTAAAAATGGTTAGTTTAAAAAGATTTTTTTTTTTAACAATAATATATATATTATTATTTTGTGGGATTTTTTATTTTTTTATTTTTAGTATTTTTTTTAAACTAAATTTTATCTAATTTTTTTAGATGATTTTTCTCTTACAAAATTCTTTATTGTCATATCGCACATTAATTTTCCAGCAAAATTATTTTTATTTGAAATAAATCAATAGATTTTCTGATCTTCCTGATCGCATGAAGCGTAGGAAGAGAGCATATTAATCTCTTGATTTGTTTTTATTTATGCAGGTTAGCGTGGATGGATAAAACACAATTAAGATCTATGATCAAACCTCGCATTATCTACACTCTTTCTGCAATGTCGCGGGGGAATTTAGACTCTCAGAAGACAAAGCTTTCCGATAATCAAGCTCCTGGCTCACCCGTGATACAGAAACAAGACATAGAAATGCGAATTTATTCATTTATTCATGATGATTTAAAATAATACTAAAAGAAAATTCTAACGAGAATGACTTCTAACTACTTCTAATGACTTCTAATGAGATCTCATTTTTATTTTTCTAATCTATTCTACCTATCTTGCTTGAAAGATTTATTTATTTCCTAAGTAAAAGAATGCTTCCAGTGAAGCCATCTACGGATTAAAAGTTCGAACATGCTCACATCAAGATTTAAAAATTTTACATTATGTTTTACAAGTATGTGAGAATCCTGTCTTAGAGTTGGCTCAAGGTTATTGTCCTTGCTCTCCAAGAAGTACATGTTCAACATTGTCAAATTCATCATCCGTAGATGGATTAGTGAGAAATGGGGGTTTAAAATAAGAACTGAATTTAAATTAACTATGTGCGAAAATAAAAATGCTCCAAACTTTGAACTCCTTTATGAACCTGCTGTCACCAAGTTCCACAAATTAGCCCATTAAAAACAAATGCATAAAATAATTACTAAATCCTTCTAGTTGCACTTCCCCGGCAACGGCGCCAAAATGTTTGGCTCCAATTGATGATGTCAATTAGAGTTTAATTTAATGTCAACCCGGGAAGGTAAACTTAGAAGTGCTTATCTAAAATATATAGATCTAGAAAGATTCCTAATTTGTCCAAGATCTTAAAGTCCCCTTACAAGAGCATATTCATTAAGATCTCTTTCAATAACTAATCAAACCTAGATCTAACAATTGTTTGAGATCTATGGTTCTCTTACAAGAACATATTCTACAAGATCTCTTCCAACATTAGAACATTTAATAAGAAATTAAAAGCTGAAATGAAATAAACCTAGATCTAATAATTGTCTGAGATCTTATGGTTCTCTTACAAAAACACTTTCAAATAAGATCCTTCCAATATTAGAACATTTAACAAAATTTAAAAGTTGAAATCAAACAAAAACATAAATTAAGTTATACCTAAAATAAACAAATAAGCATGCAAGTGAGGCCATGGGGGCCCTCCATAACTCCACAAGCACACCACTTCAATGGAGACTTAGATGTAGAAGCAAAATTGAAGTATGATCCTTTATTTCAAAATCTCCATTACAAACCAACTCTAAGATTACAACTCTAAGCTTCTAAGATTACATACTCCAAAATTCTAAGATTACAAAACTTCAAGATTACAAATGGAGGAGATTGTACTCCTATTTATACAATGGGATGAGTAACAAACTCATAATGATCATCCACTAATCTCTCTTTAGTTCCATACATCTCTCAACCATCTGGACACATAACCCCCTTTTGTCCTTGATCTTCTCCATGAGGTTTATCTCTTCAAATTCTAATTTGATCATTCAAGGCCACATAAAGGTGTCTTGAAAGCTTCCTTGGCACCTACACATGTCACAAAAACAACCCACTTTCCATATATAATGTAAAATATATTATTTTCTAATATTTAATCAAGAATTTCTCTTAAAAATGCTTAAAAATAAATAATATTTGGAAAATATAAATGAGACCCATTAATGGTGAATAATAGGGAAAATGAAGTGACATGGTGGTGAATAATGGGTGATATAATGGAAGAATAGGTGAAAAATATATGGTAATAAGTGATATTTGTATGACATTTACTTTTGAAACCCAAACGATATTTTTATTAAAGCTTCAAGGATTTATGATCGAAAATCATCCCAGTTTCCCTACATTGTCTCCATGTTCATGGAATTCATGTTAATATTAATCTCTAACTACTATTTTTTAATGTGTCGTACAAATAAAGGCACTAAAAATTATATCAACAAATAGAAGCCAAAAGTATCAAGAGATGGGAGAACAATAAAATTAGGAAAGAAAAAGTGGGAGAATACAATGATCTAGAGGTGGAAGTGCATGAAAAAATAGCTAAATAATAGCAGTGAAATAGTTTGGTAATGGACACACTTCACCAAATCCATGGAACATCAAAGATCGAAGCTCACCACCTATTGGTGTGACAAATTATGAATAAAAAACACATTAGACTCAACATTGCAAAAAATAAGATATGTAACTAATCCCAACATGTCAAGGATGCCACATGGCCAACAACAATACCTAAATTTAGCTAGTTGAGATTGTTCCTAACCACTACATGTCAGATCTAAGCACCAAAATCAGTTGCTTGATTAAACTTTTGCGAATTTAAGTGGTATTGGAAAGTATTTTTGTAAAACTATATATATGGGTTGTGTCCCATGGACAAGGGGTTGGGGAAAGTTGTATTCGATGGAATTTAATTCTCTTGTAAGAATTACTTATGCTCCATTCTTAATACTAAGAATCGAATTTCTTAGCCATGATCTTGCATTAGAATTTTTTCTCTTGGATTGTTCTAGGGATAGTACATGTTTATGCTATAGTCAAATATTATTTTAGTTTTATTTCCTTTATATTTCTTAGAATAAATGTTTTTTTCAAGATATTTGCATGTCAGCATGAAAAAATCTTGTGACCTGTTAACACAACCAACAATAATAAACCACTATGGCACCCAAAATTAAAGCCTTAGAAGCGACACACCTTTGATCAACGAGTGTTTGATATATGAACCATTTTTTGGTTTGAAACCATTGTTAAGCATATGTTCAAATAAACCAACTATGCATGAGGTAGTTATATCCACACAATAGGTACATGCATTTGCAAGGAAACTTAGTACCAGGGCTCCTCCAAAATCCAACAATGTCCTTATTTATTTAGCCACATGTTAGGCTCTATGACATGTAGGAAATAACAACATGACAAAGCTAGAAGTTAGACTTACTTGCATGTATGTGTATCTTGATATTTATTGGTCCATGATCTCTTGTACCAACAAATCCTCTTGCAACACTAATAGTTGGTTGAACAACTCCAATGGGAAATGGACCAAATGCACTAGCACTAGAAAACTTGTGGGTATGGGAAAAGGAAATAGGTTGATAATTATGCTATTAGTAATAATCATAGAGGAAAAAAATATTACATGTACACAATAGAAAGAGCACAAAGAAACAATGTAGAATTGCATATATGTGTATGTAGATATTTTTTGGGACGTGGTCTCCTATACTAACACATCCTCCTATAACCCCAGTAGTTGGTTAAACAACTCCAATGAGAAATGGACCAAAGCAACTAGCATGATGGAAAACGTGTGGTTATGGACCAAAAGGAAATAGGTTGATATCTATGTTATTAGTAACAATTACTTGTATGTATGTATATGTTGATATTTATTGTCACGTGATCTATTATATCAAGAGAACCTCTTGTAGCCCTAGTAGTTGGATGAAAAAATCCAATGGGATATGGACCAAAAGCACTAACATGTTGGAAAAGTTGGGGCTATGGACCAAAAGGAAATAGGTTGATAACTATAATATTAGTAACAATTAGAGATGAAAAATTATTACAAGTGAGCAATAGCAAGAGCACAAATTAGAATTTAAACTTACATGAATGTGTATGTTGATATTTCTTGACACATGATATATTGTACCAACAAATCCTCGTGTAAGCCAAGTAGTTATCTAAACAACTCCAATATGAAATGCACCAAAGGAACTCGAATGATAGAAAAATTATGGATATGGGCCAAAAGGAAATAGGTTGACAACTATGTTATTAGTAACAATCAAAGGTGAGCAAATTATTGTGGTGTATAAATATGCACCAAAAGCAAGTTGTATCTAAACCATGATGGGATTAGTATGAGATTCTAAATGTATACACGTATACTACAAGCCCAAAATTTACAAACAATTCAACCTACATAAAAATTGGCAAGGGAAAAATAATTGGTAAAAAATCACAATGGATTGAAAAAGTGAAAATTGTATCCAAATGCCACCTTTCAATTAGAGGTCACAAAGGCCACACATGATATTGTCTCATGTGCATAAATACTATATTGAATATTTCCATATGCAATAACACATCCCCACCATAATATTCAAATTATGGTCCCATAAATCTATCAAATGAAATATGATCTATAGGATGATGACCTTACGAATTTACATGAAAACAAGGGATTGATAAAAATGCAAGATAAATGCATGGTATTGCATGTTTACATAGTAAAGAGGAATACAAACACTTTGTTAGTGACAAAGTCACACCTACAAAATAAAAATTCATGCCCTTGACATGTTTTGCAATGTTATGATGGCATAGACATTAAAAGGTTCTTCCTTAGCTTGCGTGAATGGTTTTCATAGAAGATGAATGAACATGGATGTTGATCCATTCGATATGCTTAATGTTAGTATGGTATATCTTATAACAACCCTGAACCCATGTTTGACAAGTTGTTAACCTTATATATAAAGTTGTTGCAACTTTTAGGATATACATTTCTTAAAATTAAAGTTCAAGGTAACATAGATAGTCTAAAGATATCACAAGTCTTACAGAGTTGAAAGTTCGATAGTGAAATAAAAACATGTCAAGAGCATAAAAAATGCAAGAATAAGGTAAAGTAGCCATGCTCAAGTCTTCGAAACTTAGAAACTAGTAGTACTTGTAAGTCTCCCACATTTATGATTGATTTCAAATGCAAGGAAGATATCTTTCTTAGCTATGTAATTTTAGATTGAGTGTGTGTGTGTGTGTGTGTTTGTATAAAGCCAAAAAAAAAAGTTGTTTTTCCTTCAAAATTACCTTTAAAGCACAAGGTTGATCAACAAGAAGGCTTGAAGTCATTACATTAATATACTAATTATGTGCACAAATATGTCACTTGCAAGAATTGAACTTGTGTGGGAATGATAACAACATTCTTCCCAACCACCTGAGCTACACCCAATTGGAACATGCATGAAATCATTGTTGACACTATTTTTCAAAGTCAAACTACAACCCTTGATATTATCCTTTATGCGATAGCATGAAGGTTTTTGTCTGAAAATTTGAATATAAGGTTGTATGTAGGTGTTAAATCATAAATTACCCCTTCTAAAAGTTGAACCCACTCAATTTGGGTTAAAATTGAGACTAGGGCAATTTTGCCTTTAAATTTACCTGAAATCCCAAATCTAGGTGCATTAAAGCAACCTCTCATGTTCTTCAAATTGCACTTCAAATGACATAGGTAAATTTAACATATATCTAAATCCATCTGACAACTCAAAACAACTTTTGGAGCTACAAAAAAGCTAAGGCATGTTCTTTAATTTGCTCACTTAGTCAAGTTCATTGCTACTTATTATGTTTCATTAACAAAGAGGGTATCATATGTTTCTTTCCAAAATAATGAAACAATATCTAACTAATTATTATTATTTAATAAATCTATGATATAATTTTTTTGTGAAATATGCAATCCTTATTGGTAAAAAATTATATGTGCACTTTAAAAGATGGGCATTGTTGTGCTTGAAATTCACATCCTATTATTTGCTTATTTTTCATATGTGATTTCCTTCGCTTTAATAATCTTGTTAATTATAGTTGTTGGAAATAAATTATATGTATATATTTGTATTCATTCATTAGAATTACATTGGCTATCAAATAAGAAATATGAGACACATTAATCCCAATTTTCTTTTAGCTCCTAAAGATCTCTATTGTAAGAGCTATGGAAGATCGTTCTGATGATTAGTGTGCTAAAATATTTGAAGCCTTTAATGCCTAACAAATATCTTCTATGCTAAAATAAGGCCACTGTCATTCTAGATTGTTTGTAATAGTAGATAAGGACATCGCCTAGCCACCTAGCTTTAGGAAACAAAAACAAGCATATGCAAACATGATAGAATTCCTTTCATAGATCTTTTTTAACTCTAGCAAATTTTCTCATTTTCCCTCAATTATTGCATCTAATAACCTTTGTGCACCAAAAAAAGATAAAAATTCTCATAATGAGATTTCATTTTTTAACTAGCACAAAGTAGGAACAACCATCTTTATAATTACTTATATTTTGTTAATTTTATTACTCATTGGCATTGTAAATACCAAAACTCTACTTTGGAAACCTCACTAAAATTTTCCATGGAAAGAACCACCTTGCTTTGGAATTAAAGAATAAATTTCCCCTACACATATTTATGTGCTAAAAAATTAGGAAAATACATTAGTATAGACCCTATCAATTTATAAAAACAATAACCTTGCACTTGTTTATCTATAAAAATTTGGGAAGATAGATTAGTGCATACCATATCGAACTTTTCAATAATTAAATACTCCCATAAACTCATTTTCTTATGCAAAAGGCTTGCTTTTCTTTATTGCAAGTCCATGAAGACATGACACTTTTATCTTATTCATCATGTTGTTTTACCTATGAAATAGTTAATTTTTCGCCTTCATTTTCTCACTCTTTGAATGAAAGGAAATACCAAAGTGTATAAACCTAAATATATTCCTCCATAATATAGATGCCAACTTGATGAGACCTTTCCAAAGTTCTTATTTTTTTGAGGTCATACTTAGTAATTGTTTACCATTGTTTTCAAATGACATACTACTAGTAAGAACTGCTTTTTTAAATAGTTTTTGGACATTTTAAATCTTAGTTATAAAATATCATCTTAAACAAATAAATAAATAAAAGAAAAAAGAGGTAGTATTTTTCCTTTTTTTCTCAACTTTGTTTTAAATTTGTTTTCTTATACACCTAGAATTTGATAGTTTTTACTTTAAAAAAATATTAATAATGTTATATGCCATTTTTATTTTCATAACTATATTTTCATCTAATTATATATTTTTAATTCATTTATTGTGACATATAATGCAAATAAAAATATAACTACAAACATTAAACGTCATTTTTAACTTCAATACATGTCTAATAATCATAGCTACTCAATAACCATTTAAATGGTTGTTGAAGTTTTTTTCCGTGTGTTAAAATCTCATCTTCAAACTCACTTATTGCATTTCATATGTAAGAGATTTAATAGCATTAATTTTAGTATGATGAAATCATATTGTATTGTATCTTTTTTAATGGATGAAATCTCTTCCTTTTGATAAATATGTAATCTATTTCTTTCACTAGATATGCAATTTCTTCCTTTCTAAAATGTATTTTCAAATTTACATATTGCAACTTATATGTAAGAACTTTAATAGCATTAATTTTAGTTTGATAAAATCATATTGTAGAGAATCTTTTTAGTGGATGTAATTTTTTCCTTTCAATGGATATGCTCCTTTCTCCATCCTTTCTTGCAGTGCATCATTTTTAATGAATATACAATTTTTTTACTTCTAGAGACAAATTATCATTTGTTTGCTTTTTTAGCATCATTAAAATAAACATGGACTAGAAAATATGCAACTATATACCATGCAAATTCTTCATGCCATGTAAAGATATTTAGGCAATACTTTTCCCCAAAATCAACACCATTGTGTTAATGGATGCAAGATATAAATAATTTTGTTTCTGTGGAAAAAAAAAGATAAAAATAATTCTGTTGCTTTCTTTTAGAACCAAATGTCGATGAATATTTGTTAATCATAGTTACATAAACTACTAGAAATTCTATCAAACGGTGCAAGGTATGTTCATCACATTGTTAATGCAAATAAATAAATTTGAAAGTAAAAAAATAGAGATGAGGACCTCCTATTCTTCAATGCCATAATGGCCATAATATTGAACATATGTTAGTATAATGTGCATTGCAATAATATTTGAACATTGATACTACCATGATTACTAAGAATATGAGATGCACTATTTTTATTTTTAACAATATACGGCACCAATAAGGTTGAAATTCTATAAATTGTCATTAATACATACTCCATTCCGACTGTCTTATATAAATAATGTATCTAAATTGAGTTTTAGTTATATATATGTATATGTATATATGTATATATATAAACTTTATATATATAAACTTGAGTGGTTGAACGGAATAGTTATTAGCCTCCCACCCAGGCTGAAGTCTAGTAAGGTAACATGTTTATGATTTGGAATAGAGTAAATATGTTGTGCTCTTAATTGATTATATAATGAGGTGTGTTACACTGAAAATTGTCATCCTGACATTTTTCCATGTGTATGAGCTCATTATTACTCATACTTCTCCCTTTTGCAAGTCTAACATATCAGTTCCTCATGTCAAGCCTTGAAAATCAGAAAAAGTTCCTAAAAGTCTCCTAAACTTTGGTGTCGCACTTTCTGGCTATCTTGCCTGCGGTCCCGCACCCAATGTTCAGCTTTCTATTGTTATCACTCGGAGTTTTCCTTGAAGTTGTGGAAAAGGAAAGTATACCCGAGGTAACCACAAACCAACCTTCGGATGCATAATCTAGCCAATCTGCATCCAGAGAGGGCTCTCTCTTTATAATTTATCTTTGTTCTTAGAAGGTTTTAGGCTAGTTATAGATCCAAGAGTTTGTTTGAAAATTGGTGGAATCCACAAACTAAGGGCAAGGTTGAAAGTTTTCAGTCCATTGGGCTATGGAGTCAAAGGATGGCTTTACTGGATTTCTATTCTACACACAAGATGGCTTTACAGGGCAAGATAGCTAGACAGAGAACAATCCTTAAAAATTTAGAGTGGATGGGATGATTTTGAAGGGATGAAAGGCATCTAAGAATCTTTCACCATGTTCAAAATAAAGAAATGAGATGACTACAAACAAAGAGCAATGAAGAATTCTTTATTATAGTAATCAACAATGTTTAAATTAGCAAAGCAAGAGCATTTAAGAATTCATGCTTATAACCAATTTAGAGGAAAACATCAAGAACAATCACATTTGAAATCAGAGTACATTTAAGTAAATTATGATTCAATCCTTTATGTAAATTATTTAGAAATGGACACAATGATATTATAAATTGATATAAAACTTAAGACAAAGGGTAGAAAGACTTATTGAACTCCAGTCCAACACATGAATCCTGCAAAAAGTCCTGAGCTTCAAATCGTCATCCAGTAAGCCACGAATAAATTTCTCCAAAATGATTTTATTCCGAAAATATCAATGTTACAGCAAAGTAATATAATCCACCCCAAATGCTTCCAAGAGTGGAGTATTTATACAAATTCTAAACTAAAATATCTTGAAACAAATATCAAAATTGGTTCACAAATCTCTCCAACTATTTACATAAATAGAACTTAATTAAATGACACTCAAACTAATGCATCTATTTGGCACTATTTTGTATGGATAGGTGATGACAAAGAGAATAATTTGAATTTGATCCAACTCTTAGTTGATGATGAGGCATCCAAGTCACTAACTGCTTCCTTTCTTTGTGCAATCTGCTCCAACAATTCTGCAAACTTGGGGTCCAATGATATCTTTGTATTTCTAAATTCGTAATATATATGTAAAAAGTGAAAGAGGTTATTGTAGATAAATATGTTGGTGAGCTAAACCTCTTTCATTTTCCCAAAATTCCTCTCCAGCTATGCATAATAGTCTCTGTAACAAATATGTGTAAAACAGAGTTTTACTGAGTCTGAAAAATGGCCTTTAAATATGCACATATATCTCTCATTATAAAACCACTGTGAAAACACTGAGATAGGTTTTTGTAGATGGGTCTCTGAGGAACAAAAACCTCCTTCAGTTTTGTATGAAGTATTTTTTATTGGCCACAATATTCTCTGTAAAATGATGACTTAAACTGGAATTTTCTGCAAAAAGTGCTTTCCAACATTGTTTAATATTTCCAAAACCATAATGGCTGTTAGAAAAGTGAGAGAGGTTTTTGTAGATGGCCCTCTTAAGAACATAAATTTCCTTCAGTTTTGTAAAATTCATCTTGGATTGATCACAATAGTTTCTGCAAAACTATGACTAAAATATGCAATTTCTGCAAAAATGTTCCTTCTTGTTATGTTTTTTCATCTGTTTACTTTCTTGCTTTTTTTGACTGTTTTACTTTCACTTTAGACAAACCTCCCTATTGGTGAAAGTATTCTCATCTCTTTTTACCATTTTACTGCCTTCTGTATTTACTTTTACTGTTTACCTTTGACTGCTCTGTAACTTCATTTTAACTTTCACTGATACACTTTAACCACTGATACTCTTTAGCTGTTATGCTTTCTAACCTCTGTTTGAATAGATTTGATAACAATATTGGAGTAAACAAGTCTTATGACTAGTATTAAGGTTGTTTATCCAAGGATGTGATCTTCTGGTCACCACTTCAGGGGACAACTAAGTAGATTTTTCAAGCAATTCCCCAATGGACAAGGGAGTGTGGTTTTTACCAGGTTCAAAATGGAGCATCATTCAAGGCTGCCGGGGTTTCCATTTTGGTTCTTGTGGATTCAAAACGGATGTCTCTGGGTTTTCTTCACAGGCTGGGTGCAATTTCAATTTAAATGAAGGAAATTAACACAAATGCAGTTTCAGGGGAACAATTCACAGTTTTAAAACCTCAGGGGATGATCTCAGTGATAAGTTTTAATCACTAATTCAGTGGAAAACAAGGAAAATAGAATTTCTCTTGAAGTTTCTGAGCGCTATAAGATAAATACCTGTTCTTGGAGGAAAACTGGCTTTTGACAGGTATCAGGCGATGGCGGGAGTGTACTCGAACACGGGTGCAGCGGAATCTTGGAGTGAATCAGATAACACAGTCAATTTCAGTGGAAATTCGAAAACCGTAGCAGGGAGCGCTGTCGTTTTCAATAACGAAAATAACGGAAAAAACACAAAAATGGGCTTTATTTACAAGTCAAAGGGATTTTTAGTTTTTCGAGGGGTGACGTCATACTAGTATGGGCTGACGTGAGCAGGGTCGGGCGGTAAGCGGTAAGCGGTAAGCGGTGATCCCGCATCGCTTATAGACAAGAGTGGTTTTGAACGAGCGGGCAGCGATTCCATAAAAGTAACGACACGTGGATGGGAGACTGGTCAAATACCACCAATCCCCCGCTGGTTATTATTCGGGTATTGGATGGCTAGCGGAAAGAACGTTAGCCGTAGATCTGTGGTGGGGTGATCTGACGGTGGAAAAGAAGGGGAGAAGGTGAGGCGTTATTGTGCGGGCCCGGCGGGGTTTTACACGTGATTATCGTTATTAATCATCCCGGGGAGCTTCTAATTGGCGGAGAAGGTTGGTTATTAACTAATTCTTATAATTAGTTAATCCCACTGTATAATAGAAATAAGGGTCGCGGTGGGGTTGAAACGTCGGGCGGAATGCCATGGTGGATGGGCCACGGTGGCATAAGACTTTTCAGTAGTTTGAATTAAAACTTTGGCTTTATTCATCTTTTTGCGTTTAAACATATATATCATATGTTTAAAGTTTTTCTCGTATATGTTTTATTATATTATATGATAAATCAACCGATATATTTAATTTACCATAGGGGCGGCACTAATGTATAACGCTATATTTTAACCAAAGGGCTTGTATAATGGGTTTTTATTTGAATGCACGGGGGAATAAATACTTTGGTTAAAATTTATAATAGAGGGGTTTTTGGGATATTAATTTAAAAGGAGTTATATACTTAGGATAAACGATTTTCACTAGGGATTTAATAACTAGAGTTAAACATTAATATGACAAAGGGACAAGGGAACTCAAAATACTTTGCATATCTAAGAAAGTGACAATTTATGAAGTAAATTGCAAGATCTTATCTTCCACACTTAAACTTAGAATAGTAAGTTATTTTGAGGGATTTTTATGGAATTTTGCATAATTTTCCTTAGCAAAATGGGATTTTACTTAGGAAAAGGTTAAAGGTGAATGATTATAATGATGAATTATCTCAAGTACTTAAGTCTTTTGATCATTAGGCCGAGGGTCCGGTCCCTCCAAAAGTCAAGGAAATTCCTTGATAGAGGGGTTTTTTTGAGTTATTTATAAAAAAAGGGAGTTATATACTTAGGATAGGGCATTTTCACTAGGGATTTAGTAAATATAGTTAGATGTAAATATGACAAAGGGACAATGGTAACTCAAAATACTTTGCACATCTAAGAAAGTGACAATTTGTGAAGTAAATTACAATATATCATCTTCAACACTTAAACTTAGAATAGTAAGTTATTTTGAGAGATTTTATGGAAGTTTTGCATGATTTTCCTAAGCAAAATGGGATTTTACTTAAGAAAAGGTTAAAGGTGAATGATTATAATGATGAATTATCTTAAGTACTTAGGTCTTTTGATCATTGGGCCGAGGGTCCGGTCCCTCCAAAAGTCAAGGAAATGCCTTGAGCCCCTTTGATCTCCAAGTACCTTAGTACTTTGGGGAAATTAGTAAAATTTTAAGGGGAAAGTGATGAGGGAAGTTAATGAGTTTGACTTTGCTTGCTGTGAATTCTTCAGTGCATTTTTTGCTTGAGTACTTGTGATGAAGGTAAAAGATTAAACATATTCAGCACCATCATTCATCAGACAAAACTTTGTAACACCATCTACCTACCCTATCTACTTGACACTACCATTTTCTCTTCTTTATTAGGGTGCATTTAGACTTGCAAACCCTTATCAATCTTTTTCTTTTTACAAGGAAAATCTATCTAATTCTACCCTTATTACATCCAAGGGCTCAGATTAAACTGTTGAGCACCTCTTATTAACTCTACCTATCTACTTATCTGCCAAGATTAAACTGTTTGGTCAGATATTTATTCTCTATTCTACAACATGAAATTGAAAATGAATGAGTCAAGTTTAAACAGTTTGACTCTTCATAAATAGTGGCAAAAGTTTGACAAGCTGCACACAATTTGTTTATTACATCAGAGTAAAAAGTAGTGGCATTTAGACTTGCACACTTTCCTTGGCCTTTGTTTTTTGATGGGGTTCATTTCTTTTACTTTTTGGCCATTTTTATTATTTTTACCCTTTGATTTTTCTTTTAGGGTATACCCTCTTTACATTTTTTAAATATTTTGATTTTTTGGTTTTTCAAGAATATGGAACACCTTTGTCCAAGAAAAAGGTTTGAACATATTCCATAGTGTCAAGAGACATTCATGAAAAATGACATTTATTGGTATAGGGTCTAACACTGTTATCACTCAGGTTTTCCTAGAAGTTTTGTAAGAGGAAAGTATACCCGAGGTAACCACAAACCAACCTTTTAGATGCAGAATCTAGCCAATCTGCATCCAGAGAGGGCTCTCTCTTTATAATTTATCTTTGTTCTTAAAAGGTTTTAGGCTAGTTATAGATTCAAGAGTTTGTTTTGGAAAATGGTGGAATCCACAAACTAAGGGCAAGGTTGAGGGTTTTCAGTCCATTGGGCTATGGAGTCAAAGGATGGCTTTACTGGATTTCTATTCTACGCACAAGATGGCTTTACAGGGCAAGATAGCTAGACAGAGAACAATCCTTAAAATTTAAAGTGGATGGGATGATTTTGAAGGGATGAAAGGCAGTTAAGAATCTTTCACCATGTTCAAAAAGAAAGAAGTGAGATGACTACAAACAAAGAGCAATGAAGAATTCTTTATTATAGTAATCAACAATGTTTAAATTAGCAAAGCAAGAGCATTTAAGAATTCATGCTTATAACCAATTTAGAGGAAAACATTAAGAACAATCACATCTGAAATCAGAGTACAATTAAGTAAATTCTGATTCAATCCTTTATGTAAATTATTCAGAAATAGACATAATGAT